>JAOBSW010000048.1:0-84383 GCA_026214975.1 Gentiana macrophylla | reverse complement strand
GATGAAGTGCAAAGCGCTTCTGCGCTTATTGACCGGGTCGGGCTCGGGAGTGGTTCAGAAACTACCACCCAAGTCCATTAATGACTTCACTCTTTAGCCGAAAAATTCATGCATGCCTTCATCACAAAGACGCCCGCTCCAGAGGAACGCCACTCATCTACTCACGCTGAAGCAAAAGCATGACGAAAGTGTGCCGCAATTCCTAAAAAGGTTCAATGAAGAATCGAGGCAAGTACAAGGGGCGATGAACATCCGATAAGTTACATCCTTTATAGCGTGGGCTACGAGAGGTCGGTCAGACGCCAAACTCAACAAAGAAACCCCACTATCTATGGAAGATTGCGAGAAACGGTCTTCAAGAATTGCCAGGGGAAGAGGCCAATAGTCTCAAGAGAGATCAAGAAAAGGCATCCTAGAAAGCGGAAAGATGACACGGCAACCAGGAGAAAGAGCGAAAACAAGTATGGGACGGGATGACCTATCCCATTACCGATGTGCTCGAGAAGAAGAGAGCTCTTCAAGAGACAGGACTTGGTGCCATTGAATCGATCACGCGAGCAGGTGCTTGCCCTAATTGAGAGAAATGAATAGCGCAGTCGCCTCACCTTTAAGGGGCCATGGAAAAAAGTGGATCGACAAATTTTTGCAAATATCACAAGGACGTGGGTCATGATTCGTAAAGTCAGAGATACTTGATTAGAGACATAGATGCCGCAGCCCTGTAAGGAAAAAAATTGATGAAGCAATTGATCGAACTTGGAATCCTAACCCAAGAGGTAGGAGAGAGTACAAAAGAGAAACTACTATCGTGAAATGATGGTAGAAGCGGATCAAAAGCGAAGGAGAGATCATTCTCCGCACTCAAGATCGAGATAGATAATAAACCTATCAATACCATCAATACTATTGCAGGCGGTCCGTCAGGATACAGACCGACCGGAGAAAGCAAAGCACTCCCGCGGCTCGCCACCGAGACAAAAAAGCGTAAAATTGACGGGAGAAGTGGTATATGGACCAGGGGATCCTCTTCCTTTGGTTCCCAACAATGAAGGGTTAGTGATTGAGTTGGTGGTTAATAAGCACACTGTGAAACGAGTGTGTGTAGACACGAGGAGCGCGTAAACGCTCAGACCTATCGGTATGCCAAAGCTATGAAGATATGGGAAACCGAAGCTAACTCGGTCTCAAATTTCCGCTTATTTGGATTCGCTGGACCACCCATACATCCCGGTGGGCATGATTAAACCGCCAATAACATTTGGATGAGGAAGAAAAGCGCAGACTCTTATGGTCGATTATGTGGTGGTACGATCGACCTCGGCATATAATGTCATATTAGGAAGACCCGCTCGATAGATCTCCGAGCGGTAATCTCCCCTGCGCATATTAGCATGAAATTCCCTACCGTGAGGCAGCGTAAAATAAAGGGGATGTGGAAATGCCAAGAGCCGTTACACCGCTACAATAAAGCGTAAGATGATGGTACAAAGCAGAGTCCTTATTGACGAACTTGTCCTGTAAGAAGAAGAAAAATGGTTAACTAATGATGTGGTTACACTAATGCCCGGTCTCATCACCCAGCTTTGGCATTGCACCGTCTCAACGTAGACCCCAAAGCAGAAAGCCCGCTCGGCAAAAGAGGCGATGCTTCGCTCAGGAAAGAATAGAGGCTGTTCAGAAAGAGGTAACAAAGTTACTGCACGCTGGTATAATTAAAGAGGTGGTATATCCAGAATGGTTGGCCAATCCGGTTCTAGTTAAGAAACCAGACGGATCTTGGCGTATGTGTGTAGACTTTACAGACTTAAACAAGGCATGTCCCAAGGATTGTTACCCATTTCGAAAGATCGATAGCTTGGTGGACTCCACGATCGGATATGAAGTCTTCGCCCTTCTGACGCGCGTATAAGGGGGTATCATCGAGATAGCCATGGCTCCAGAGGACATGGAAAAGACATCCTTCATTACAGAAAGAGGGACCTTTTGCTATCTTACTATGCCGTTCGGCCTCAAGAACGCTGGAGCCACGTATCAGAGGGCCGTAAATAAGATATTTGAGAAACAAATTGGGAAGAACATGGAGGTATACATAGATGACTTATTGATCAAGAGCAGTCTCTCGGCGTCATTTATGGACGCCGAGAGAAATTTTGGGGTACTAAGGCAAACACAAATGCGTCTTAATCCGAAGAAGCACGTTTGGGGTACGGTCGGAAAGTTCCTTGGGTATATGATTTCCAAGGAAGGCATAAGTGGCAAATCCAGACAAGGTTGAGGCCATATAGAGCATGGCTCCACCGAAGAACGTTAAGGAAGTACAAAGATTGACAGGGCGTATGGCCACCCTAAACAGATTCCTCTCACGGTCGGCCAAAAGGGCCCTCCCTTTTTTCAAGATATTAAGGCAAGCAAACCCTTTTAATTGGAATGAAGAATGCCAAAAGGCGTTCGAAGAATTGAATAAATACCTCACAAACTTGCCCGCTCTCACCGCACCGCAAAGGAGAAACTCTATACTTGTACTTGTCTCGCATGCCGAAGCGTTGAGTGTCCGTCCCGGTGAGCGTCGTGATAACACTCGAAAACCGGTTTTTTATGTTAGTAAAGCGCTCAGAGGTCCATAGGTGAGGTACACCAGCGTAGAAAAGTTGGCATTGATTTTAGTTCATGCGTCGAGAAAGCTGAAGCCATACTTTCAGGCTCATCCTATTGTGGTCATGTGGACCAACCACTTGAGACAGATTCTAGATAAACCAGAGATGTCCGGGAGATTGACAAAATGGGTGATCGAGTTGGATGCCTATGATCCGAATTGCACCAAGAGTATCTATCAAAGCTCAGGCCTTGGCTGATTTCATAGCCGAAGAGTGGCCATAACTCTCGAAAGCGGCGGTGTGCACTTTCTGAGACCAATGGACATTGTACGTGGATGGAGCGTCCAATAAGGAAGGAGCAGGGGCAGGCCTTACGCTCAGAGTCCGAAAGGAGAAGAATTTCCATATGCATTGCGATTCAGCTTTAAGGCAACCAACAATGAGGCCGAATATGAAGCGCACATAACGGGGCTCAAATTGGCTGCAAAATTGGGAGTCAGGAGATTACATATATTTAGTGATTCACAACTGGTGGTCAACCATGTTACGGAGAATACGAGGCAAAGGAAGACACTATGAAGAAATATCTTTCCATGGCCCGAGCATTGATTTCACACTTTGAAGATGTCAAGCTAGGTCAAATTCCTAGGTCTAAAAACGCTCGTGCAGATGCATTATCTAAATTAGCATCAAATTTTTCTCGAGATAAGAAGGTTACGATCGAACAAGTCGCAGAGCTGGCTATGCACTTAAAGAGGCTCAACAAATCGACCAAATGAGCTACCCGGATGGATCCCATAGTAGCCTTCCTAAAAACAATGTGGTCCCGTACATGAGTCTCGGCGAGAAAGATAAGACTTTAAGCAAGCGGTATTCCTTGTTTAATGATATCTTGTACCGCAAGTCCTTTATAACTCCATGGTTGCGTTGTGCCACCGGGAAGAGGGAATTACCTCCTCCAAGAAATCCATCCGGGGAATCAGTGGAAGTCATATGGGCTAGGGGCTCTAGTTCGTAAGTGTAGGCTTTTCGGATACTATTGGCCGACCATGGGTGCAGCGCGGGGAATTGGTGATGACACAGTAGAGCGTGCCAAGTGCATGACAACCTCAAACACCAACCCTCACAACAGATGGTCCCTTTAGTATCCTCTTGGCCCTTTGACCAGTGGGGAGTGGATCTGGTCGGCCCACTGCCGAGGGCACCAGGAAATTTGAAGTTTCTGATAGTAGCTATTGACTACTTCACTAGATGGGTAGAGGCAGAGCCATTGGCAACAATAACACGTGGAGCGATTCGAAAGTTCTTATGGAAGAACGTGGTCTGTCGATATGGAATCCCTAAGCACTTGATATCAGACAATGGTACTCAGTTCGAAGATAGAGTGGTCCGAGAGTGGTGCTCAGAACTTGGAATAACTCAGCACTTTACATCTGTAGGGTATCCACAGGCAAATGGACAAGTTGAACAGGCCAACAGACAAATCAAGACCGGGTTAAAGAAGAGGTTAGAAGAAGAAGGCGAGCACTGGGTTGAGCAATTGCCCGATGTCCTTTGGGCATACTAACGACGCCTAACTCGCCACGGGCGAAACCCCATTCTTACTATCATATGGATGTGAGGCGCTTATCCCGGCAGAGATAGGATTACCTTCACCTAGAACAGAGTCATGATGACTGTGATCAATCAAGAGACCGAGCTCGCACACCAAAAGATGAGTTGGAAGAAACCCGTGATATTGCCTTGATAAGAATGGCCAAGTACAAACAACAGACCGCACAATATTACAATGCTAGGGTGAAAGATTTGTACTTTAAAGTGGGAGATTTAGTCCTTCAAAAACGGTTAGCGAGACAGACCCTCGGGCAAGCTAAAACCAAATTGGGAAGGTCCGTACAAGATCATCAAGGTGCACGGTAAAGGTGCCTACCAGCTGGCAAACGCTCAGGGGAAGACCATTCCACGAAGCTGGAATTTAGCAAACTTAAGAAGATTCTACGCCTAAGACAGGTTCAAGGCTGTTTGATATTTTATTATCTATAGTATGAGAATGTAATAAGTTGCTTTTGCGACCGTTTATTTGTTCAATAAAGTTGACAGTTATTTATTCTATAGCGTTTATGTGCATGACTTCTTTATCATAATCACCGCTCATCGCGTATTAGGCTCGTAGACCGAGCGCCACATAAAATAAATCGCCAAAGCGTAATCAGCCGTGAGGTCAGCCGCTATATATAAATAAATCGCCAAAGGCGTAACGTGCTCAGAGGTCAGAAAAGCTATATATTAATAAACTGCCAAAGCGAAACAGCTCGTAGGACCGAGCGCTACATAAAATAAATCGCCAAAGCGCGTAATAGGCTCAGGGTGAAAGCTATATATTAATAAACTGCCAAAGCCAGAATAGGCTCAGAGGCTGAGCGCTATAAAAGGCAAAACAGGCTCAAAAATCGAAGCGCCATATAAAATAAGCTCGTAGACCGAGCATATAAAAATAATAATGATAAATCGCCAAAACCAGGGCATTAAAGCAACAGATAACTCTCAAGCATGCCACGTGTAAGTAGATGAGCATGCTTAAGAGGGGGGGACGACAAAGAGGATAAGACAAGGCAAAGGTAAAAGGAAAGTCAAAAGGAACAACCGCAAGTGCTCTTCCTCTTATAAATAAAAATTTGTTTAGACAAGTCTACACGTATATTAAAAGTCTTTACAAATATTGAAATAACAGACCGCAGAGGCGGTCATAAGCATGTTAAACGGATTTAGGCCGAGAGCCATTGCTGCAGGGCACCTTGTTCCGGAGACACGAAGTTGCTTGAGTGGTCGGCTTAGGAGGGGAGAAGCAGAGTACTTATGAACAATATCGACCCTCGACTTTAGCTCCTCAAGACGCTCGTTGTACATCCGCCCCATGCCCGGCTTATACAGCCTCGCGTTCTTCAACTTGGAAATGTCAAGGCCTTCCAATCAAGCGCTGAGCATCGTCAATTCCCATGGAATATCCATGGTTGGATCTGTAGGGACAAGGAGAGCGGAGAGGACTCCATCAAAATGGGTGGTACTGTAATAGTCCCGGATCCCTTGGCTATAAGGCGCGAACGGAACTCTCCGAGAGCATCACGAGCCAATCGCGCCGCTTTCAAAATCTCTTCAACCGCTGCCTCTTTTCTCTCGCCTCACGTAAGTCAGTGCCTGCCCAAGTTCGTGATCTCTCAGAAGGTGCAAGACGCAGAGTCTGCACTTCTAGTTCATGCTTGGTCTTAAGGTCGATCATACCTTTTTCTTGGTCTCATACAGATCTTTGTATTTTTCCTGGAAGCCTTGAGCTCAGACACGGTTTTCTCATGCTCATCAAGAATGACTTTGACTTGGCCAAGCGGTCAAATACCTTCCGACCGATCCGAGCGCCTCACCAAGTATGACCATAAGGAGAATAAAAATCCATATATGCTAAGGTGCATGCAAGTATGCAAACAAACAAACAAAAAAATCAACTCGTAAATGTAGTGGGCATACCATCTCGCCTAAATCTACTGATGACATAGCGTGAGAGCGGTTTGAATTGTGGAGGCTTCACCTTGCTCTCCCGGAAGGTCCAAATGTGAGTAAGCCCGAGCGTCCTCCTCTTGCGAGAGGACTCTCTGACAGTTGATTGATCTGATCGGCGCAGGGGGGCTAGATCAGAGATCTCTTCATCAGATGGAAGATCAGTAATAATCACATTTTCATTCTCAGATCACGGTGGGTGGCGCATAGCGTCATCCGACTGGTCAGCAAGGGCCTGGACCGCTTCAGAGTCGAGCACCGTTCCGGATGATCGGATAAACGAAGGCTCAGGATTCTCCAAGGTCGCAGGATCGACCAAGGCTTCTTCTGGCTGAGCATCGTCAGCTCTAGCTCCTGCTCCAGATAGTAGATGTGCCAAGCCGGCCACTGTACAAAGAAAACAAAAGTAAGATGCACGAAATGCAATTATACAAGGAAAGAAATCAACAACTACAGCAAGGTCCTACAAGATTTCTCTTCATCCTCGGTAAGAGGTGCGTATGGCTCAGGCCCGGCCTCATGTAACCGAGCACGATCGATGAGCTCGGAAGGATAATTCTGACAATCCATTGAGATATCCAACTCCCGGATAACTTGGATCCAATCCTTCAAATCTGCCATATCAGGGGTTTCGTCCTTGTCGAGCGTTCTAGTATTCCACCTACCTAGATGGACATTTCCCTCGTGCCGAACAAAAGAACCGCTCTTTCCATCTCTTGAAAGACGTCTTCCGGCGTGTTGGATAGGAATATTGAGAAGAGGGCCTGGACAAAGAAAGAAAGTAATACCATCCCGAGAATTTGGAACTTTACAAATACGGTAGAACGTCCGAATAGACCAACAGAGAATCGTCCGCACTAAACGGCACCGGATAGCAAACCCTACAATACACCTAACCCCATTTGGGGCAAGTTGAGCAATCCCCAATTGATAATGGCGGAGAGTGGCCACAATAGCAAGGCAAAAGGGTAGCCTCAAGCCGCATTCGAGTTGATCCTTATAAACTGCACAATAATCGGTGGGAGGCTCAGAGGCATATTGGCCGACCATCCGAGCATCAGTTCTCGACGGAGGACTAATATGGATACGGGGAGCAAATCTGGTAGCGTCTATATGGTATTGGTTGCAGAGATAATCGATTGAGTGTTGGGAGATGATAGATTCAATTCCGAAGCTACCCATAATAGACTTGGTTGCAGAAACGGCTTTAAGATGCCGTATAAAGGCAGAATCCCTGGGGAGTGGGGACACAGTATGCCTGGGAACAAGCCCGGATAACAAGTTATTCTGGTAGGTGATGGCCGGAGATAAGGCCGGAAAAGACGAAGTGAAAGGAGGTGGGGCGGCAGATACTCCCTCAGATTCAAAATCAAATGACTGAGGACTCAACTCTCTATCAACTGACTCGTCAGAAGGAGTGGATGATCTCACCCTCATAAATTACAAACTAAAGAACAAGCAAAAATGCAAAAGGAAAATACTTACTTGCATAGATGAAGGGGGAGGGAGACTTCAGTTTTTGCACCCGACTTGAAATTAATAACGGCAGTTTTAATGGGGAGCGGACGTTTGAAGGGACAGGTTATAGCCCCAAGCGACGCTTGGGTTAACGGCCCACTTGACGTCAGCAGGCACTGACGCCTCGTTTCTCGTGCTAATAATGACAATCGCAATAATGTATAAAGCGTCACAAAATCCCAATCGACACTAACGGTTAAGAACCATCCAGTCCCCGACCAAGTGTGGATCGAGCCGCCCCTAGTGAGGGCCCAGCCGACCTGGAGGCTTATGATGATGGTCGGCTTGGCCAAGGCCACGCGTCATACAACCATTGGATAGCCATAAATAGGGTCGGGAATGTTACGACCGGAGAGACCGGGACGAGACCAGATCAATTCTACCACCGCAGACGGCGGTCGGTCAATAAGGAATGCGCAGAGCGCGATTAGTCAACCCATCCAGCCAGACTGGCGGTCACGCATTTACGCCGCACGTCGTCCGTCGACAAGTATAAACGTGGGAAATGAACTAGCTTTGGATTAAAGGTATGATTCGTAACTCGATATTAGAGAATCATTATCTCCTAGTAATTAGGAGGTCAAATCAAATCTAATCTTAACCGAATCCTTAGAGGATACGGCAAGATTAGGAGTTTAGACTCCTATATAAACCACTTCAAGAACTACGGCCGACTTGATTCCAGCTTAGGCAATTGGATACGTAGGCGACTCAAGAATAAACTTGAGTTCGATCAAAACCCTACTAAAAACACTATCTCTTCTCTTTTACCGACGTGACCGGAAAGCTATCATTAGAGCAATTGTACCCGTGAGTTAATATTTGGTGAAATCCGACTTCATCACTTGTCATTTATATTCCTTGAAAATCTTTGTTTGAAGCCGAGGGCGTGAGTCTCGATGGCGGATCAACATTATTTCGCCAAAAATTATGGACATGTTATTGGGGATGGACCGTCTGTTGTGCACATATACACTGCACATTTGCTGTGATAATGGGGAGAGGGCGAAAAGGGGGATTTTTCTGTGACTACCACCATTTTCTGTGGCAAAATCCCAAAATACCACCCAAGTGCAATTTAAACAATTTTGAAACGCGATTTTCTTCCATTTTTTCCACAAATGTGCACGATCTTAAGGACCTCAAATCCCCTATTGGGGTTCCCCTTCCCAATTAGAGTTTTAGTTTGGTTCCAAAAACACCTAAAACGCGAAATGGGAGGTGGTATTTGGGGAATAGAGTGGTACCTGTGGAATTTCCCCTTCTCAAAAGTGGTATTTAGGGAAAGCTCCCGGCGAAAAGGACATCATTTTTTGTCTCACCATTAAACAAATAAATTCAAAACAAGGTTTTTATCTTTTTAGCTTCCGGAGGACGGGTTGAGATCACCTGTCTAATTTGTGTGTCTAATTTTAGTGTTTAATCAAAACTACATCATTTCACGATGTTTTATTTTTTTGAAGAAAATAAAATTAAAAAAAAATAAAAATAAAAATAAAACACACATAAAACGGCGGTGGAAAGTGGTGTTGACATTTCTGTCCACAGTCAGATTTCCCATGCGTTCAAGACCATTGTTTGTAAAAAAAAAAAAAAAAAAAAAAAAAACCCTCAATTAAAGCCAAAATTATGACTGGAGGACCAAAATTTCAAAACGTGTCTAGTTACAAGATTAAATTTGCAACTTAGCCGATAATCTCATCTCTACATTAATTAAGAATCATCTTGTTTAACAAGCGTCATGGAAATTCTCTATCTTGATTACTGTCATCTAGTTTGGCTGAAAGTTGATGTTTTGACCAAGTAAATAACACATTTACTTGGTGTGTTTGTGAGTGGAATGGGACAGTTCTATTATTGAAACATTCAACAGCAAGCCATCAAAGGTTTAGTACCAGAAAGTTGGGGTATTTTGATATTCTATTATCTAGATGAAGAAGAAGACATTACAACGGGAATAAAGGATAGATATACCAAATCTAATCCTGCACACATATTAATTAGGATCAATACGGATCCCTGAAATTAATTGTTAGATATAGTGTGTCCGAAAGACATTTGTTGCTTGTCCTTACGGGCAAGTGGGAGATTGTTGGAAGTAACACCCAAAAGACAATTTATGTAATTGTTTTTATAATTAATAAATGATGATTTATTCTCATCTTATTATTTGCTTCATGCTTGTAAGTAATACACTGCTGAAAACCCCAAGTCGTATCATATGTAGCCGTATAACTTAGTGTGTGTCACACATGAGGATTAAGTTTATGGTGATACACGTGAACTATTAGTCCATGGTGAACTTAATCAAAGTATGGGGTCTATTTATTAAACCACCATTAATGCGCCCAGAACACTTTATGGTGTGACCGTCTTATCCAGACCATCGACATTGGTTGTCTAAGTGGGGCATGTATATATGATGTAGTCATATAGGACTGGACCGATTTAATCAGAGTTTCTCATATAATTCCGTGATTGAGAAATCTTATTAAATCACAAGATGATCATATATGGATTAACCTTAATCTTGAAGTGATTACAAACTCCTGCTTGTTTTGGGTAGGGTTTGATGTGTTCGTTAAGGATCTCTATGAGGCGTGGTCCAAATCACTTTCACGTTGGCACTATTCTGGAATGAGTGAGAAGTGTGTGTCTCATAGATATGGAATCCATTCCTTCCTGCGGGAAGTAGATAGACGATCCCCTTATTTGTTGATCCTAGAAACTGATCGGTCCTCGGAGTTCGTATTGGTTATGAACTAATTGATCACTAGTGGGTTAATGGTAAATAAGGATAAGATGTATTGAAGAAGGTTTACGGAAATAATCATGCTTCATTACGGATAGTCTATGGAGGGTTAGTCTGTATGTAATGATTATATCAATGGACACTTATCGACTCGACATTTTGAGAATAAGTTATAACTATGATCGATAGAGTTCAGTTTCGGATTTATGGTGACGTAATCCGGAATTAATAAGTTGAGTAGAAATATTATGTTCGATGAATATTTTATTCAATTTATTGTAGCTACTGGTTATAGGTCCATGGTCCCCGGGTTGGCTCCTAACACGCGAGTGTTTTCTCGTTTTATGGAACCTCAAGAATAAATTTAATAGTTGGTCTATTTAATTAATATGCAATATTATGTATTTGGTAAATAATATATAAAATAGAAAAGACATTTTATATTATCCCAATTGGCATAAAAATGGCGTCACTTTTATTTGATTTTGGGACAAGAAATTTTCTCCTAATTAATTATAATGTGGATAATGCAATTATTTATGTGTTAAATAATTATAAATAAGAAATTAGTTTCTTATTGGATAAATGGGAAATTTGTTTTCCTATTGGATAAATGTTTTTATTTTTCCTTTAAGGAAAAGATAAATATGTGTGTATAAGATAAACTCTCAAACTATTTGGTTATTAGCCTATATAAATGGAGTTTTCCCAACACAAAATACACACAAAAATCACGCCATTTTCATAAATAAAAAAATAGACGCCACTTTTGTGGAAAAAGGAGAGAAATTCTTTTTTCTTGTCTTAGCCATTAAGGGAAGAAAACCTGGGTTTTCTTTGTGCATGTTCGAGGAGGTTCTACAAATAAAATCAACGTCCACTGGTCATATCGCTAGGAGATACAATCCGGAAGATCACGGCTTCTCTCGGTTTGGTAAATCTACTAACCTTCTTGTAGATTATTAATTATTATGTGGATCATATCGTAGTAAAATCGTATGCGAATTTATTCGTAGCTTCCATCGTGCTAGATCGAGTGTCTCGATCGGTCTTTATTGAATCGATCGATCGACGATCCAATTATGGATCGGATCCAGAGTCGGGTTTCTGTATATCTAGCATTAATTGTGATTGATTGTGTTATTTGAAAATACACATGCTTTTTGGTTGTTAACGTGATTACATTATTGTCTAAATGGTTTTTAGTTTACGGTTTGTTTTCATTTTAATCCATAAAGGAATAGAGGCTGTCGGTGTTGTTATAAAGTTTGCTGAGTCCATGATTTTTGGCTAATCTCATACTGTAAATGGTAATGGTAATGATGTTATTGTGTTTGTTAATAGAACGTGTTATTATTCTTTGTGATACTGCTTATTATTCTTTGTGTTAGTGTAAACGCCGCGATTATTCGGATTTCTAAAACTACGTTGAAAGGGTATCATTTGAGATCTCAAAATGAAGAGGAAAAAAATGTGAACTTTGGTGAAAGAATTTTGATGATCGGTGACCTAAATCAAAAATTACGGTCGTTTATAAGAAAAACGCCTCGATTAATGCAAATGTTTTTTCGGATTTCAAAAATTACATCGAGAGAGTATCATATGAGATATCAAAATAAATAGGACAAAAAAAATATGATTTATGGTGAAAAAATTTTGATTATTGAAACCCTATATCAAAAGTTACGGTTGTTAAAAAATAAAAAAAATGATTCATTAAATGAACAACTCCCTGTTGCAAATAAAAAAAAAGGAAAGAAAAGAAAGAGCGACGCTGATGAAAAAAAGAGAGCAAACGTTGAATCATATAGAGGGGTAGTTTTGTCCGTCTAAATTTATTTTTATATTTTTTGTATCTTTTTCAAATTGTGTGTCCTGTTTATTTATTTTGTATTAAAAAGTGAATTTTATTTTGTATCAATTGACATTTTTCTCTTAAAATATATATATATATATATATATATATATATATATATATATATATATATATATATATATATATATATATTATTGAAAATTTCTCTAGCAAAGACGCATGAAAAAATGATTACAAAGATACATATCACCAAAATTTAACACCACTACTTTTCAAAACCACCCCCAACAAATTAACTAGTGACTAATGGAAGAGACACCAAAAATGATTGATTAGTGAATAGTTGTTAAATATTTTGATTATAATTATTTTGAGGGTACGGTATATTTTGATATATTTTTAATAAAAATTAAATCTTTCTTTACGTTCTTGGTAATATCAATATTTTGTTACTGAGATGTAGTGTAGAGCATGGTCAAGTGAGATGTAATGCAAGTCTGAAAGGGTCTACATTTCAACTTGAGGGGATGTTACAGATTTTGTGTATGGCTGATCAAGTGAGATGTAATGCCTCAAATGTATATAGTAGTTGTATACGGTTGGCTAGTTGGAATACTCATTGTGGCGGTTAGTTCGTTGTAGTGACAATTACCATTGTCACTATATAGCAATAAGAAGGCTCAATCTCATGATCCTTCTTGCTTGATCATTTCAGTTTATTGATCTTACTTGATCAAATAAATCAGAAAAATTAACATATTTCGATTACTCATACATGCCAAGATATAAATGTAGTTGTAGTAACTACAAGAGAAATATATTATAGAGGCTACAGAAAAAGCCTCAACAAATAGGCTATCATTTTTGAAGTGTGTATACAGATCCAATCCAATTATATCAACTATTAACAAAGTTCAATCATATTTTATGAAAACAAAATTCAATGTTGCACATATATATATATATATATATATATATATATATATATATATATATATATATATTTTATTTATTTATTTATGTATGTACTAAAGCCAATTCATCTAATTCACGACTTAAACAGATAATAAAATTAATAAAATTTGCGCATACCAACCGCTTAAGACTCTGTCAAAATTTATAAATTAACGGCTATCATTTTCATACAGTATATTTATAATTAATTGTTTATTTTTTTTAAGATCTTATTTGATAAAGATCAAACGTTTACCGTTGTACTAAAACCAAATGAAGGTAGTCAAAAAACTACTATATTTTTTTTATACATTCAAGAGTGTGGGCAATCTTTTCACCAATACGTTTCAAACTCAAACGTCATTTTTAATATTGTGGAATTTCGATTGCAACAACAACAAGAGACAATCATTGTCGGCTATTCACCGGGATGGCACGGCTTCTAATGTTTCCTTTATCTAGTATTCTGACTGTTAATTAAGAGGGATGATAATATCAGAGATTATGTTAGGATAAACGCTTATCGCTTCTACTAAAACCAATTGGTTTTAGTGTAACGGTAAGCATGATCCTAACATCGTATCAGAGTCAGAGGTCATGAAATCGAACCATGGAGTGAACATTATTTTCACAATTTATATTGTGCAAGTGTTAGGAGAGATTGTCCACACTTGAGGGGGTGTGTTGAACTCCAATTATATTGTGCAAGTGTTGGGAGAGATTGCCCACATTCTTGAATGTATAAGAAAATATAGTTGCACCTTTACTAACACCAAATGGTTTTGAGTGACAACAGAAACACAATGATCTTAACAGATTATAAGATTAATTAAGGCAGCCGGCACGGTTTTGATTTATATGGAAAATTTCTTTTAACCCCATGACACATCTTTATATGGGATATAGTCCTATTATTTGCTACGTATAAATAGACTCCGCGATGCGGGAGCATAAGATATATCACACACATACCAAAATACACACATATAGAGAGAGGGGAAAAATATGGCTAAGCATTCTTTCTTGATGTTCTTGGTTTTATTCACTGTTCCGGCTTTTATAATTTTCGCAGCTGTGGAAGCAAGGAAACTCAACCAGTACTCGAAAGGTAAAATATTGCGAGACCCTCCAATCATTATTTTTTTCATTTGGAGATGAAATATTGTTTGATTGGTATTGAGTTTGGTCAAACATATATATATATATATATATATATATATATATATATATATATATATATATATATATATATATATATATAATTTTGTTGTTGTTGTTGTGTGCATTGAAAAATATTTTGATGATTTACGATTTTGATTGTTCAAATCCAGCTATAGAAGTTCATGTTTTTGATATTTCCAAGATTTTGTTGGCGCCGAGTAGTGATGAGTCAGAAACCGGGCATCGTCCGTGGAAGTCCTTTAATAATGCTGGCTCAGAAACTGATGACTCAGACAACGGTAATACAAACCTTGAACATCAACCGTTGCTGGGCTATAATAGTGATGAGTACTCAAACGACGAACCTTCAAATGGCGACGTCGACACAAATCATGGGTCACAAACCGAGGATCTTCAGTGGCAGGCCCTTTTTAATGATGGCTCAGACAGGGATGACTCAGACAACGGTAATACAAATAGTGATGAATCAGACAAC
Organism: Gentiana macrophylla; assembly: GCA_026214975.1. Taxonomy (NCBI): domain Eukaryota; kingdom Viridiplantae; phylum Streptophyta; class Magnoliopsida; order Gentianales; family Gentianaceae; genus Gentiana; species Gentiana macrophylla. The sequence continues at coordinate 69,543 of JAOBSW010000048.1, read as the reverse complement.
GGTAATACAAACCTTGAACGTCGTCCGTTGCTGGGCAGTAGTGATGAGTACTCAGACGACAATGGCAATGTTGACGACTCAAATCATGGGTCACAAAGTGATGATAATGTGGAAGAACAAAGTTCTGATTCTGCAAGTAGTAGTGGTGGAGAAGATGATAATTTCTGGTCTCGATAATTTTCTTTTTAATGAACTAACACCGACCATATATGTTTCTGTATTTTACGTGGCGATTAAGCTTAATTCACTAAAGAGAGAAATGACTTTTCGAAAGGTCAATTGTGAGAATCAATGTCGATGAATTCTTGACTTAATAAAAATCGGCTTTTTAAAGATTGATTCAAAAGTTCTTGAAGGTGTGGTGCACCATTGGACCGGTGGGTTGCATATAATATCCCAACGAATAAAGGGGGAATTCGTTTTCTGTCCCTCCCCCCTATTTTTTTTTATTTTCGGCCTATCCCCTGCCCTTAAGTTGGACGGTACCACCCAACTTTTGGTCGGTATTGCACAAAAGTTGGTGGGTACCATGGTTTAAAGTCGCGGTCTCGGTCACCGACTCGGAGACCATTAAGTCATATGAATCGTTGCGTATCGGTATCGTTTCGGGTGAGACGTGTTTTCTCCCATATAAAATGCTTTAAAAATTTGAAAAAAATCTATAGAAAAATAAATAAATGAATAAGTAAACACAACTTATTCAATGAATTGAAGAAGAAGACTCCAACTTGGTGATTCTAGAAGAATTGAAGAAGATGATTCCAACTTAGTGATTCACGGGTGTACATCTATTTGTCTAAAGTGCTAATAGTAAGATTCTCCGCTGCTATGTTTTTAAAGTGTAGTTTATTGTCAAGATTGGCTGAAAATTGTGTAAGATTGCTTTTGTTTTATCTTTTTTCATGTTCCGGTCGAAATCATTGTAGATATCGGATTGACTCGGCCGAGTGAAGCCGAATTTTGCCGAGTGAGGCCGATACATACCCGAGTCATGTCTAAATCGAGATGAATCCGTAACTTTGTACGGGTAAGCTCTGAGTCGATCGGAATCGACTCGCCGAGACTTTGAACCATGCTGGGTACCGCCCAACTTCTTCTTCTTCTTTCTCTCTGTCTCTCTGTTAAAGTTGTCCCACATTGGGCACTTGATATTGTATCACCTACCATATTAAGAGATGGACTTCCCTCACCTCACAACCTAGATCTTGGGGATGAGGCCCTCCTCTTATATAGGCTTGGTATCAGAGCCATCCCTTTATTGTGCAAGTGTTGGGCCTCTTGTTGGCCTTAAGTGTGCCCTAAGCGCACACTTGAGGGGGCGTGTTAAAGTTGTCCCACATTGGGCACTTGATATTGTATCACCCACCATATTAAGAGATGGACTTCTATCATCTCACAACTTAGGTTTTGGGGATGATGCCTCCTTTTATATGGGCTTGGGCCTAAATTTCAACAGTCTCGGTCAGTCTCTCTCTCTCTCTCTCTCTCTCTCTCTCTTTTTTACTTATCTAAGAACCCTGAATCATCCTCATCACCTTCATCTCCTTCATCATCCATATCGGTTTCAATAATTTTCTATTATTAATTTTATAAATGCAAGTAAAAACATAAGCAGATCATGGATATCATCAATAAGAAAAGAAGTTTTATTTATAAAGAAGTTTTTCTAGATTCTGGAATTTGGAATTAATCATGAGAATGGGTTTGTATGTAAATTTATCATGGATATATCAATAAGAAAAGATCCAAATATATTGATCAAGTTTTTCACCTACCAACTTTTGGGCGGCCATGGGATAACATTTAGGCTCCGGGCCAAAAAGAATTTAGGCCATTCTTAAAAAAAAAAAACTAGAGTTTTTCTAACTAACAGGACTCAAACCCTAGTCACTTAATTAATTATACTATATTGTCGACCATTAGGATAATACTTTGTTATTTGGTAAATTATTGAAGCTTAATGTAAAAAATACAAAATATATATATGCTATTGGGTAAAAAATTGATGGGGCTCTTAAATTCATCGATTTTGAAGGGGCCGTGGGCCATGGCCCCGTTGGCCACCCCCAGGGGCGCCCCTGCCTCAAGGTCATGTCATGTCATGTGTTACTACCTCCGTTCCATAAAACATATTCAATTTTTGTGGTGCACACAGATTAAGAAAACAATTAATATGTTGTATTTTAAATCTCAATGGACATATTTACCCCTATTTCATAATAAATGCTTGTTTTGGAATATGAAAAAAATATACGAACATTAAATGTATGATAGTGGTATGTTTGAAACATATGCATTAAATGATGCATTGATTTTCTAAATAGACACTTTTAATGAGACAATGCATTTTTAAAAAGTGGATATTTTTATGGGACGGAGGTAATATTAACCAAGATTCTCAATCATATCTAGTTTCTTTTCTATTTGAACTACAACAAGCAATATGCAAATCACCAACAACATGAATAACATCATTTCAATTAGCATAAATCACCGGTAAAAGAGTAGGATGTCGTGTGTCGACATTTTTGCTTTTGATCGTGCGTGAGTGTTCGATTCCTTAAAGGATCGACTTCTTCACCATAAGAAGTGTATATGTTATCTTTTCAATGTGGATCATTGTTCGACTGCTTAAATCTAATGGTAATTGAATCAAGGGAAAACAAGTAGAAAAGTTAAGAATAATGAAAAGATTTTTGTGGGGTGGTTTAGACTGAGCTTGGGAATTTCCCAAGTTGCCTACGTATCCAAAGCCTGTGTTGGAATCAAGTATGTCGTAGTTCTTATGAACGTTTATATAGGGAACACTTATGCCCTAGGCCTGCATGAGCCGTGTCCATTGTGGACTTCTATTTTTCGTGTCTCACAAGAATAATTAAACTGTATTTATCCTTTGATTTTATGAGATAATCACGCTATTCTAATGTTAGATTTAAATGATAAAGATCAGAGCCTTAACGGATTAGGATTATTTACATAATTATCATGATAGACGTATATTTATCATTATACGCTCTAGCCGCCAACGCGGCAGATATTTGAGTCGAAATGATCGAGTCGAATAGGTCTTCCTTTACCTCGTCCTGACCGACCTGCGGTGGACCAAGGAACGACCTGGACAGCTTTTCCTCCTGAAGGTTCTAATCGGTCTTTATGGCCTATACTTGGGCTCATGGCCCATAGAATTAAGGTATCAAGTTTATTTTTATTACTTATACGGGTATTGTGTGTGTGACACGTGGTGTGGTTAAATTTATCCTCGTCATAAGCCCCCAGATCTAGTTGTGCTCTAAAGGTCAAGTCAGATCTGTGTTGATCATTCCCTCGAGCTTGTTCACTAATTTCATGAGGAGCTTAACCCTGCCTTAATAGGGTCGAAAGAGTCAATCGTGCCAGTGTGCGCAGCTTTTGTCATAACTTCGCCATAATGTTTTTTGAAAACCAAAACATTTCACGCCCACTACAAGGGACGGTTTCCGAGAATGGGTTGTGGTTTATAGCCCCCTATCATATCAACCGTCATTCCTACGTTTATGAAAGACTTAAAGACGCAGAGCACATCACTCCCGATAGTTTTTGAGTAAGTCTTCAATTCTCTTTTTTTTATTTTAAATTCCATCTTCCTCTCTCCCATTTGCCAATGAGAGCTTGACCTCTTCCAATTCCTCTATTGAAGAATTGTTTGCTTGCGAATCGCACACCAAAAATGACAAGATTCTAGCGAGTCCTAACCTAGCTTCCTATTTTCGTCTTTCATTCAGACTTTTGACCTCGCTTTTAGGCATTAAATTGCATACCGAGATCCAATGAATGATGGGAAGCTTTGGAATGGAATCGTGTTCTTTCCGAAAGCATCATAGACTACATATGCCAAGAATATGGGATAAACAGAGAAGTGTTGACCCCATATGCTCTATAATGACCTCGTCCCTACTCCTATCGTCCCACCGCATTTATATTTGCCTGGTTTATGAAGGCCAACTAAAGGGAGGGTTGAGATTACCCCGGTGCCCGGTTTTATAGAGCTTTTAAGGCATTATGGCATGGTGTCGTCCGGGTGGCCCTACGGTGTTAGGAGCATCATAGGGTTCACCATCCGTTCCGGATGGTGAAGTTTGGTTATCCGTAAACCTCTTCGTGGGTTTTCACCGGATCGTGAAGAATCCAGAACTGCGGGGTGGTATCAGCTTTCCATGCCGGTCTGGTGTCCGGCGTATACAGATTGACGGTCCTTCACCGTCCACAAAGTTGGTGTACTCGCTTTTCTTTTCTCGGAATGGGGACATACCGAATCGAGCCGATGGAGGTCTAACGATGTGAAAAAGGACTCACACTTTGAGATAGCGGACTTCACCGAAGTCCGGCACTTCGACTCTAGCGCTTTTATACTCACCAAGGAGTTGTCGCTCTCGCTTAATTGGGGCGGCCAGGCCTCGAAGTGGTGGGCCTCGACCATACGCACTTTAATGTCGAGGCCAAACCACGTGTAGGGTTTAGTTTATAGAAGCTTTTTTGTTTTACTTTTGATTTGTATGATACTAATTCAATTTCATCTTTCTATAATTTTTGCAGTAGCAACCTTTGCTGGTTTATTCGATGCTGCCGGAGGAGAGCAAGTCGATCAAAACATTTCAACGGAAGGGACGCATACTGAGGAGCATCATATCCCCCGAGCTGCGGGGGTCATCACGAACTTTGTGCCTATTAGCACCGTCATGGCTTCACCGTGCTCGGGGCATTGATGAGAGTCAACTTTACTATGTTTCGATGCATGTTTTAACCCCCGTTTACGACACTTTTGGATTATTTTGGATACTTCTATACCCATTATAGGGTAAAAACACTTTGAGCACTCACTTTGAGGTGAACCATCAAATGGATGGAAAACCTCACCACTTTACTGATATTTTGACCCCTTCGAGGCCTATATTTCGTGCGGAATTACGCTGGTATGTTGTTTGGCATGTGAAATGCAGGAATTAGGTGACTTGAAAACCCAAACAATAAGGCATGAGGCTTAGAGAGGCATAGCCAAGCCTGGGAATGGAAACAGATCAAATATAGTTGGTGTTTTACCTTACATTCACTTTATTTGCAATTTAAGAAATGTTTGAGGCATTTTCTGGACTTGTGGTCTTCATAATAGTTGTAGATAATTGAATTAGCTTTCCAACACAACTTGAATCACTTTAATTGGAGCTCTAGACGCAAAGATATTTCCATATTACTGAAGCTGTATTAGTGCTGAAAAATTCTGCTTGCTCAATGCGCACGCATTCAACATCCTGACAGATTTGTAGCAGCGGGTTTTGATGTAAAAACCAGATTTTTCACCTCCATTTCATATCCACTCATACTTAGTCTCACTTAGGGCATACTTAGGTCGATTTTCTTCCCTCTTTCACCTTAGATTAACTCATTTCTTCCATTTCTCTTAGATTTAACACAATTTAGCATAGATTCTCTCTTTCTTGTTGGTGCTGGATAAGTTGCTGAATCCCTTTCAGTCTAATTTTATCTAAGAAAAAAGAATCACGCTCTGTAGGATTTGAACCTACGACATCGGGTTTTGGAGACCCACGTTCTACCGAACTGAACTTTTCGAAGTCTTCTTCCCCAAGTGACAATAATGGGTTTGGATGAAGATTGATGCAACTTCAAGTTTTCTGCATTTTGGTACTTAATTCATGCTCATGCTCATTTTTAGTTTTATGTCTTAATTTCATGTTTGATTCTTCTCTCTTTCATTATAATGAGTAGCTAAACTAGTTTATGGCCAAATTATGTGAAAATTGATGACATCAAACCTATAATTGATGAAATTGTGAATGTGTAGTTGTTAAAGTTGAATGTTTTGATGGGCTAATTTGTGTTCTAAAACTTGTGCTTAATGCTTGCATTCTTTTGATCACTTGATTCATGATTCCACACATTGTCTTTATATATGTATTTTGCGAGATGTGGGAAAAGGGGTTTTGGAATCACCAAGTAAAACCGACTGAGTTGTTTAGATTTGGTTTCTTGAGTGAGGTTTTCAACGTGAGTTGATCGTCTCTGAGCGTTAATCATGCTTTGGTCGGTTAAATCCTTAAAGACGGATCGTTGAACCGGGCATAGGGCGCCTACACACCACTATTGGAGATTGCACCCACAAACACATCGAGAGTATGATTGGTTGGTAGGTTGGTTGTACTCGTTCCCAATGAGTCGATTAGAGGGGTGAAACTAATCAATTGATCATGGTTTGGCTATGCCTACTTTCATATTATATTTAGTTTATATCACGCTTTAGTGTTAATTATCACTTGTTTCCTATGATGCACCGACACTCCAATATGGGTGATGTGCGCCAGATCCGACACGCTGCGTCCGACACGCGCCGACATCGCAGTGTCCGACACGTGTCGGTTGATTTAAAATAATGTTAAATTAAATTTTAAAAACCGACACGCTAGGGACACGTCTCCGACACGCCAGGGACACGGAGCGACACGGAGGGACACGTCCCGGACACGGGGGGGACACGTTCCGACACGGCTATTTATATTTTTTTTAATATTTTTTTGTATTTTTTGTATATATATATATATATATATATATATATATATATATATATATATATATATACTACGTGTCCCCGGCGTGTCGTGTCCTATATTTTTGAAAGTTGCCGTGTCGCCATGTCCGTGTCGTGTCGTGCGCCGTGTCCGTGTCGGTGTCCGTGCAACATAGCTTGTTTCACTCTTGGTTGACCTAAACTAAGTATGAAAATGACTTTGGTACTCAATTAATTTCTCGTGGGATCGACATTGCTTGCTACTATAGTGCATCCGACTCGGTACACTGCCGGTTAAAGTTGGACACTATTTTGGCTATCAAGAATTTTTGGCGCCGTTGCCGATGAATCAAATCGATATCTCATAAGTTATTTGAAGACTTAGGCTTAGGTCGTTTTTGTTTTTGTTTTTTTTCCCTTTTTTATCTTGTTTTTTCTTAATGTTGTATTTTTGTTGAAGAGTCACACCACCTACTGCGGTGGTGATGGTGACTAGATACCGTGATTGTGTTCTTGTTTTTCCCTTGAATCACAGTGTATGGATCCGTATGGCCATGAGGGCTCTCCTCCCTACTCATTTGGAGGCTTTAATTTCGGAGGTATGGGTTTTGGAGCCCAACCATATTATCATTTCAACTCATACACATCACCATACAACAATGAGTGGGGGAGTTCTCCAAGTTCTCAATTTCAACACACAAATGCCTATTTGCAATATGCTCAACCTTCACAAATACCTCCTCCTCCACAAAATAGTTCGACCGATATGTTATTGGAGCAAATCAACAAGACTTTGCAAGAGCAAGACCGGACTTTGCAAGAGCAAAGTCGGGAGTTAAGGGATATTAAAATGAATGCTACCACTCTTCAGTCGGCAATAAAGAATTTGGAGAACCGGGCAGAGCAATTGATTGAGAAGAGGAAGGTTGAGATGAGTGCTAAAAATGATGAAATTTTATTTCCTCCACCGTCGACTCTTGGTAATCACCCATCACAAGTGTTATGAAGAAGATATGAATCATGCTAATAGTGAATCATTTATTCCTTCTCTTTTGAACCTTATTGAAAAAATTGAGTTGGTGAATCACATTGAATATATTGATGTTGTGGTCGAGCCAAAATGTTATTGCTTGGTGTTTGAATCTTTGGTACTTGGCATATGCTCTCATTCGGGAAAGTTGAATTCATTGTGTTGCACGGTGAATTTCTGGAACCAATCTTGGTGGTGGGGATTGAGCTCCTTGTTTGTCTTTCCCCATTTTAAGGATGTGCTCAATTCATTCGATTTTTGTAGGAGACACAACGGTTTGCCCTCCTTTGGTATAATTATCCTTAGCATTGTTGCGGTTAGGATGTCGAACTAAGTACTATAAACTTAGAATGCTTTAGGTAATGTGTTTTTGTTTTTCTAAATAAACGTGGATGAAAGTTTTTTTTCAATGAGCGAAAGATGTGCACTTTTTTTTCTTTCATTTCACTCCTTTTTTTTTTTTTTTTTTTTTTTTTTTTTTTTTTTTTAGTTTCTTGATAAGTCAAGCCAATGACGTAAAACAAAGGCGCTTGGGGGAGGCAAACCACTTTTTTTTGTTTGATAAGGTTAGGAGTGAGTCTTAGGTAAAATAGTGGAGAATTTCGGTATAGGAAAAGAGCTCTCGAGTGGATCAAGCCTTTCTGTTTTATTTATAAATAAGTTTTTCTAGCTTCTGGAATTTGGAATTAATCATGAGAATGGGTTTGTATGTACATTTATCATGGATATCATCAATAAGAAAAGATCCAAATATATTGATCAAGTTTTCTTAATTTCAATTGTTTCATTTCATTTTATTTATCTTTTGATGCTTGGAACGCCTACGCATAAAGGGTTTTGTTTCCATATTTGTTTCTATTGTTTAATGGCTTAAGGAGAATGCTGATGAGGATGGTTCAGGTTCGCAGATGAGTTATAAATATGTAAATAAAAAGTTGGCCGATACCAACCAACTTATGGCGGGTACCATCCAACCGTGGGCAGTGTGCAGTGGGGTGGGGGGGAGGGAGGGAGGGGGGGGGAGGGGAGGGAGGGAGGGGATGGGCGGTACCTTCCAACTTTGGAAGGTACCGTCGAACTTTCGGGTGGGAGATAATGGGCGAAAATAACACGAAATAAGGGGGGTTAGAAATCGATTATTTTTCGTGAAATGGGGTATAGATATAATTTCCCCAAGAATAAATGGAGTTGTATGCCATCATTGTTGAATGTGTATCGTAATTCTTTTATATATTTACATGCATACGTAAAGACAAATCAAATAAATGTGGGAGTAGGAATAAATGAAAAGAAAGAGCTAGAAAATATACAGAAATAAGGACAGCGAAAATAAAAATTAGGTGGTAAGACAAATCCTCTGTTCACGACTCAAATCCTGCTCACACATACAATGAAACATACCCAAATCCACTAGTCCTCTGTTCACACGCTTTAGATGTTTCTTTTACGAAAATGGCTTTAAAAAAGATCGAAATATCAAATGAGATGTCAGAATATAAATAACGAAAAAAGGAAAAATATGGTGGAAGAAATACGATCTTTTGATATTTAAATCAAAAGATACGTCTCTTTTTGTAATTGAGAATTAGAAAAAATGTCAAATTAGTAAACTAAAATCGTCCTTTTTGCCCAAAAAAGTTTTCCTCCGGACTAATTGCATGTTTTTATCTCTACATTGTTCATTTTTACATTTGTCTATATACTAACTCTAAACACATGCGATGTACGGTGTAGCTTAAAATAAAAAAATGCTTATAAATAATGCAAGCTAATGACTTTTACGTATCTACACTAAAAACTCGTGATTTTATATGTTCAAGGTTAAAAGAGAACATAAATATTTCTACATTTGAACATACAAATTAATCTTTATAAATCTATTTCATATGCTGAACCACTTGTTGCAAGAAACTTGTACTATTAATTGTAAAGAGAATTTGTTAGGAACTCATAGCATCCTATCAATTAATAATCTATCAAATAATAAGGGTTATCAAAGATCTTTGTGGTAAATATGAATGCACAAAGCTACACTTCAAAGATAACAGAATCAAAAACCAACAAATATTTATGTATATTTCTACGATAAATCAAAATACACTTTGTATACTTCAAAGATAACTGAATCAAAAACCAAAAAGTATTTATGTATGAATGTCGCAATCATCCTCCCGAATTTATCAGGATGAGACACAACTCGTCTTCCGTCAAGATCTTTCTCGTTGTTCCTCTTTCAATCCCCATGAGTATACTTCTTGATGCAACTGCTTTAAAACCCTCGGCATACACATTAAAAAAAAAAAAAAAAAAATCGCACTTTTTAGTAGTTCATCTGAATATAAAAAAAAGTGAAAACTATCTTTCAAACAATTTTAGTAGTTCATCAAAAAAACAAAAACAAAAAACTACAGCAGCCACATTTACGACTCATAGAATGGATAGACCTAATTGAAACACATTTTCCACTTCATCAAAGAAATTCCATCGATTGCCGATCATGTCCACCACAACCGAAATCATGAGACTGTAATTTCAAACATTCATCCACATTTAATCAACATCCTCCCGTTATATATGAAACATATATATCATTCTAAATTTAATATATTAATGAAAGTCATAATTGTGAGACAAAATTGTATACCATAAAAGGAATAAAAGTCATGTTTGGGAAACAACTAAAAATAAAGTACCTGCATTGAGAGGCTGTGGAGACGAAGAAGATGATATAGCTATCGATCATCCGGTACATGAGAATACGCCAGGAGAAGAAAAAAAATGCTTCACCATCTATAGATGGCGGGATGTTAACAAAATGTTAAGAACGCGAAATTAGTTTGGCAACTCTGCACCAAAAAATCACAAATATTACATCATGATAGCTGCAAAGTTGAATTCATTTTACAAAAAAGGAACAATAACCTAATGTACGTTTTAACCAAGATTTCAAAACAATCAAACTCCGAATATCATCACGTCACATGGATGGTTAGTACATGATAAATAAGATTCAAAATCAAAGCTTCAAAAGTAAAAATAAATAAATAATACACACAAGAAAAAATATATCATGATGACAAGTAGACCAAACATGAATAAAACCCTAAAATTACTACAACAAAAAGAACACAAAAAGTGTACGGTCAAATTGATTTATGCAGTAGGTCACGTTTGAGAAACAACTCATTTAATGAGAAAGAGTATAAAGTAATTTGAATGAACAAAAAGAAAAAGAAAACAAAAGTGGGAAGAAAAGAAGGACCATTGCTGATCGAACCACCAAATGGGATAAATTGGGTATATCCTTACCTATCGGGAAGAAAACAAATTGACCCATGCCGAATTTCGATTGTGACGATCCCCCGTTAGCGTATATCCTTACCTATCGTGAAGAATGTTGTGTTCATCTACATTAAATTATTTGAAACAGAAAGAAGTTGTGCTAATGGAGATAGGATTTTCTCGGAAGACGTGGAAAGCTATTGCAGGAAGTAGCGATTGAATTTTGATAGCGGTATATTTTTTGGAAGATAATTTTTTTATTTGATCAGGAGGTTTTTATATATTTGTTTTAGGGAAGATCGGTAGGATTTTAGGAGAGTTTGTTGCATTTTTTTTATTATTATTATTATTATAGATATATAGATTTTTGGAATCGTAAAATTAAATAAGAATTTGAATTTTCATTTTTGAATTTGAATAATATTTATGAATTTAATACAGTGTTTTTGGAATCTTAACTAAAAATAAATAAGATTTTGAATTTTACATTTGAAGGAAAAATTAGGTAAAAGTCTACATTTCCCCCCTTATTTAATCTTTAATCCAGTTTCAATTTTTAAGTTGTATTAAGGACAAATAAATATCACCGGACAAATATGCCCTTATTTGAGCGTTGCATAGCTGACCATTATTTACCTGCTTTCTGCACTTCATACATAGAAGGACGATTCTCCAAAAAAACTATCCAACGGCTGCCAGCACTTCATTAGTGTTACTGTAATTGATTCGGCGGCTGCATCCATGGCAGAATATCTCCTCATTTCCCGGTGCCGATCTCATGAATCTGTTTCATTTTTTTAATTATAATATCGCAGTTGCTTCATTACGATTCCATTGTTGAAATTGCGGACATATTTCATCCGGTAATGGAGGCGTCACCATCGGAGAGCGGAGGATATGGTGCTTCGCCAACGCTCCGATGCCGAGCGCAAATCCTCCTCCGCCTTTCCTGGTAAAAACTAGAATCTTTTCTGTTTGTTTCATTATAGGATAGAAGTAGACTGACTATTTCATGTGTGCATTAGTTGGGTGAATGTTTAAGTGTAGCAATTGAAAATTCGTTTTGTAATCTTTCATAAAGAGAAGAGGTGATTGAAACTTTATTCATTTGGCTTGAATCAAAATTTCAATTTGTTGGGCATTCTTGAGCTTTAAGTTTGACAAACAGAATAGTGCAAGTTGTGCGACCCTCTTTTTGAATGAAGGAAAGAACATAAGATCGGTCAGCAAATCAGGAATGAACATAAAATGACATCCTAATTGTATCATTTTATTAATACAATTTACTTCTTCACAATTATTTTTTTCCTTTACAAAAGATAATTAAGATTGATGTTTTATGATTCACGAAAATAAAATTGAGAAAATCTGAAGCATATTGGTACTTAGTTACTGTGTCAACTTTTAGAAATGTTTCTTTAAGCAATTGTATGGGTCGGTCAGCAAATTAGATTATGCTGTACTCAGAATGGGCTTCATCACGGTAGGTCATTTCAATAGTTTCATACAATTTTTGTTTATATATATTAATTCGGAGTGGATTAGTAATATACATGTAGTAACTTTGTGTTGGACTTATTTTTATGTTTTGATGATGAGTGTCAGACTAGTTGTTATAGTGCAAAGGCAAAAAGATGTCTAGATCAAATGTATATGTTTATTAGAGTTTGATCTTTGTATAGATTTGATCAAACAAGCATCAGAATGGTCACCGACTTATATCAAAGAGATCGGTCTAGATCAAGAGGGTAGATAGGTCAAGAGACTAGACTAGTCTCGAACCTCTTTGAAGACTGAAGCTCGAGGGCTCAAACTCGATGAAAATAAAGACTAAGGGATCAAACTTAGTAATTAAAGTCAAGGATATGCAATCGAATTTAGGGAAGTCTGTGATGACCTAAATCGATTACATATACCTTGTGTACAAAGGTCTAAGTTCCACAAGATAAGTGGTGATTGGAACTTAGTTATATGCAAAAGGTGTAATCTAACTTCATAAATAAAAGTTAGATAAAAGAAGTAAGCTTGCATTGTGTTTTAAACACAACAAATTATGGTTCACCATTCTATGATATGTATTTCAAATAGACTTTATGAACTCATTGATACATATACCTCGATTTATTCAAGATTGCATTGGAAGAAAACAAGGATAAGATGACTAACAACCTCTCGATTTATCAAACAAATCAATGGTTGAGATTAAAAGACGTTAGGATGATTCAGACTTTATCCAATGGTTACAAGTCAAAGGGTGGATCGATGCATTCTCATTAAAAGCGATCTGACCGTGTCGATACTATGAACAAAGTGATGTAAAGCAAGTCAAATGGGACAAAATCTGGAACGGCTATATTTGAATTTCAAATACAAGTCACAAGGATTCCTACCTATAAATAGAGGACTCCTAATTCAGATACAAGTGATGAACATTAAGAGAAAAATACATAGTATCTTGAGCTTAAATTTTCTGTTCAAGAAAACACCCTGCTGACCCTACTGAGCTTCAATCTACTGATCCAGAAAATATCTTCAAGTGTAATCTGCATTCAAGCTACATCAAGTTTACACACTTGAAGACTGCAAGTCGCCGATCATATCATTCGATCAAGTCTGCTGAATCAAACATTTACTTGATTCAATCTTTCTTTTACAAGAAATCTACTGAAGACAGTGAAGCATCTATTAGGTGTGAAAGACTGTTGTTTGTGGTGGAGCTGGTGAAGAGGCAATCCTACCCTTCAAGGACCAGTGGAAGACTTTGGAGCAGCAATCCTACCTGTTCCAAGTGTTCAGTTTGTGAAGCCATAGTTATTGGTGAAGGACAAGCAACATAGGATCTTTGTAACTGATACATCAAAGATCTCTAGTGAATTACCTCCAACATCATAGGAGAAGAGAGGACTGATAGGATTACACCACCTGGAACCACTATAAAATATGTCTACTTACTTTCTGCATTTATATTTTGCACTTAGTTTATCTAACACATCAATCTACTGAATCTAGCAACTGAATCACACACATACACTACTGAAGACCAAAAGTCAACAAAGAAGACATGGCAAGAAGGCTATGGATCTTTGAAGATGAATCGAGGTATGAAGTAGAATCGAAAAAGGAAATGAATCAAGATGATACTTGCCTCAAGTTCTTGATATGGAAGATTATACTTTAATGGCTAATATGGATGAAACAGGAGGAGGTATACAATCATCAGATCAATAAATACTCCTATTTGAAATGATTGTGAATCAACTTGTGGTTCAAATCCTAAAAATTCTGACAATGAAGAAACTTTGGATGCCATCCTTAATCAAATGAGGATAATACAATCTGGTTATGAGATTGTGAAGGCTGAAAAAGAAGCTCTTCAATTAGAAGTTGAAAGAGTAAATGCTGAATTAAGAATTCTCAAAGGAAAGGAAAAGAAGTTGGACAGAATCAAGATAAGCCTCACGAACAATCAAGAGTCTTGAGTCTGCTGAACCATCTTGTTCCTCCACTGCATTCAAATCTGGAAAGCCTTATGGTGATAGAACAGGACTTGGATTTGGAACTCAACAATCCAATTAGAGTGGATCCAGTAAGGTCACTGAACCTAGTACCAGAATTGGTCCTAAGTTTGTGCATGCACAAGATCCAACTCCCGAAAGGGTTGTTGAGGCAGTAAAGCCAATTGAGAATGCTTCAAAGAAGCAAAATCAGAATTCAAAGAAGTCAACAACTCCTAAGAAAAAGAACAAATCCAAAAATAGGATTGTTGTACCTTCTAGACCTGCTGATAGCAGACCTGCTACCAAGTCTGCTGGACCACAAAAAAGGTAAAAGTCAGAAATATTCCAAGAATAAGAATCCCAACCCTAAAAATGTTAATCATTCTAGGGATACTTATCTCAGGGGGAAAGGTAGATTGTTCCCTACTGATGATGATTGGAATATTCCTGTACCTACTGCTAGAAACAGGAAGTATAACCATGATGATAGGGTAAAACCTAAACAATGGGATCAGCAGAGGACTTATGCAAGACCTCAGCAGGGACCTCAGCAGGCTTCATATTATAGGGATGTTCCTAACAGACAGCAATCCAATGGTTATGCCAATGCTTCTAACAACAAGAATCACTTGAAACAGTATTACAAACCAAAAGGCCATAAGGCATATATGAATCCTACACAACCAATTGCTAGACCTTCTGAAAATGAATTGCTATGTGAGAAGTTTGCAAATCTAATGAAGAGCAAATTCCAAATGAGTATGATGGGAGAAATGAACTACTTTTTGGGTTTGCAAGTCAAACAAATGAAAGATGGAATCTTCATTCATCAAACCAAGTACACCAAGGAGCTACTGAAGAAATTTGGTATGGAAAGTAGCACCAAGGTATCAACTCCTATGAGTACAAACATCAGATTGGATGAAGATAAAGATGGCGAAGATGTTGATCAGACCTTATACAGAAGGATGACAGGCAGTCTGCTGTACCTCACTGCCAGCTGACCTGATATATCCTTTGATGTAGGTGTTTGTGCAAGATTTCAATCAAAACCTAAAGAAAGTCACTTAGCTACAGTAAAGAGAGTTCTCATGTATCTAAAAGAGACTTTGGGAGTAGGGATATGGTATTCAAAAGATGGAAGTTTCAAAGTTATATCCTACTCAGATTCTGATTATGCTGGATGCAAGATTGATAGAAAAAGCACCACAGGAACCTGTCAGTTAATGGAAAATAGACTGGTTTCTTGGTTTAGCAAGAAACAGAATTCTATATCAACTTCCACTGCTGAAGCTGAATATATAGCTGCTGGAAGTTGCCGTGCAAGTACTTTGGTTAAGACAACAGTTAAGGGATTATGGAATTGAAAAAAGAGAAATTCCAATTATGTGTGACAACACAAGTGCAATTGCAATCACAGAAAATCCTGTTTTGCACTCAAGAACCAAGCATATTGATGTGAGACATCATTTTATAAGAGATCATGTCGAAAAGAAAGATGTGGTGGTTCTTTACATCCCTACTGAAGATCAACTTGCTGATATATTCACTAAACCACTGGATAGTGAAAGATTTGCTAAATTAAGGACTGAACTTGGAATTATCAAAGTTGACTGATAATCAGCAGTGTACTGGAATTCACCAAGGGGAATCGTCTTTGCTATTTGGGTGAGCTCACTTAGCAGATTAGTCATTGGTATCAACAATTGCATGTACTTATGTTTGGACAATTGAGCAAATGAGGTTGCCAAGGAGATTGGTCTTTGTCATGTTGGGTGAGCTCACTTGACAGATCAGTCATTGGTGTTAAACTTCATCTTGTATTATCAATTGAACAAAACAAGAAGGAATCAAAGATCAGCAGAGTTACTTTTTCAAAGAAGTCACTGAGACATTTTGTCGTGAAGTGCGAGGCAAGTCTATCGATAACAAGGTTCAGCCAAGGAAACGTCACTCACTCAAATCTTACTAAAGTCAAAAAGCAATTGGCGGGATATTTATCTTATATTTATAACTGCGGTTACACGATCCAACGGTTACAAACATTTATGGATAAGTAATGGGCCATGTGTCAAGATCCCATTTACTCCAACTTTAATCGTGGTTAATGCACAGTACGTGCTCTGACAGTTTCAACTGCATCTGTCTATATATACTGACCCTATACACAAAGGCTTCTTACAAAATTCAGATTGACACTCTCTGCTTTTACACTGTGTGAAAACAGATTTGAGAGCTATCTTCTTCATCTTTTCTTTAAAACAATGGCGGAAAAGAATGATGTTCAAATAGGAACAAGCCAAAGTGTGAGAGGTTTTGTTGTTGATGCTAACAAAACTGAATTAGCCAACAATATTGGTCGAAGAATAAGGAGATATGAAGGTTTGGAGAATGTGCTCAATATAAGATTGGAAGCCATATCTTATACAAATGTTGTTAGCTTTTGAAGGAACATTGTCATAAGAGAAGGAAGAGAGGCATTCACCACAACTGTAAATGCCCAGGAGATTGAAGTTTCCCCAAACCTGCTGAGGGAAACTTTTGGTTTTGCAGAGGTAATTGATGCTCCAACAAATCCTGAAGAAATGGGTTTGGCAAAAATGAACTTTGTTGACAAAATCAAGACCAATAATGCCATCAAATCAATTCCAGGCATTAATGTGAGACACATTGGGTATGAATACAACCTACTGAGCAAGATTATTGCAAAGAATATTTTTAGGACTGATTGGGAGTATGGACACTTTATCAGGACCCAAAATAGAACTTCTGATGATTATTTGCAGAAGTATGAAGTTTGATTGGGCTGGTAACTTTGTCCACTACATGAAGAAGGTTGCAAAGGAAGAAAAAGAAGGGACAAGGAAATCCAAGGCCTTACCCTTAGGATTAATGGTTCAGGCCCTACTGAATCATTTGGGAATTGCTGATGTTGCACCTGAGAAGATAAACAAATCCAGATACAAGAAAGAGATTGACTATCCTATCCCTGGTCTAGATGATGATGAAGATGTTGATGATGAGGCTACTAATAGTGATTATGGTGGAGATGATGGTGATGCTGGAGGTGAGCAGGTTAAGAAAACTGTCAAACCTGCTGCCACTGACACAAGAAAAATAACAGAAATGTTCAAGCCTAAAAGGACAAGGAAACAAACAGCAGAGTCTGCTGAGTCTACTGAGGGTCCAGTAGAGATTGAGGTTACTGAACCTGCTGTAGTTGCTTCAAAGAAGACTGTTGCTGAAATTTTGAAGGAGCAACAGAAATAAGCCAATAGAAAAATGAAAGCTGCTGAAATTGAAGAAGAGCAGCAATCCAAAAGAAGGAAAGTGATTGCCAAAAAGAAGAAACATGGCAAAGGCAAGCAATTGAAAATTTTGGAGGCCCAAAGGCAACAAGAAGAATAAGTAGAAGAAGAGGCTATTGATGCTGAACCTATAACTATTATAAAGCCTACTGAGGATGTAGAGGTTGTTTCTGAGCAACCTACTGGAGAGTCACAGCAGAGTACTGACCTTGAGCCTGCTGTAGAAACTGTTGAATCCTCACCTGCAAAGGCTGCTGAGCCTTCTGAATCTGCTCAAGTTGTTGTTGAGCAACTTGTTGAAGAACCACAGCAGACCACTGAGTCTACACCTGCTGTGGAAGTGGAGAAGTTAGTACAAGACCCTACAATTCCTGCAATAGTTCAGGGGGAAAAGCAGTCTGCTGCTAACCCTGCCGATGAGCATACAAGTCAGGAGGAACCAAGTGTGGTACAGATGGAGGTAGTAGGAACAAATGTACAACCTGAGCAACCTACTGACCTAGAGGCATCTGTGGAAGAAACCCTAAGTTTGCTTGTTGGAACCTTTGGAGGTCAACAAGCTACTGAAACAGCTCCCAGAAAACCAACTATGCCATTTGAAAGATTTGAGAAGAAGAAGAAAGAGGAGTTTGTTGATCCTAAACTCCAACAAGTGGCTGATTATTTCCAATGGAAATTTGGATATTATAAGAGACAAAATCCTGTTGCACAACCAATGACAGACTTTGAAGAATGTGCTTTTGATAAGTTGGGAGTTGAAAATTTGTTGGATCTAGTTGATACCACTCTGCTGCAATCAAGATTGATGGATATTTTTTATGAACAACAGAAGAAAGTGGGTATCAAGTTTAGGGATCCAAGAGATGATAATGATGACTCATCATCATCTGATTCTGGAGGTGATTATCCATCAAGTCCAGGAGGAACCAGTGGGACTACAATGATAATTGAACCAAGTGTAGGGTCATCTCATCGATCTTTGGTCGATCTCATCGAGAGACAAAGAAAAGCGGACAAATGGATGAGGACTTGGAAGATCTCACCATGGATGATATAGAGGTACAAATCAATGAGGGAATATCTGTTGGTGAAAACAGGATGGTTGGTGAAATAGATGCTCTTTTTGTTGAAGAACCTGCTGAGAATGCTGATGACCAGCAGAATGTAGATTTAGATGATGAGAGGGTCACTGACCATAGTGAACCTAGTGACAGTTCAGAGGATTCAATTCAATATCAAGACTGTATTGACACTGAGGACACTCTTACCAAAGCTACAAATTTTATAAGAAGAATTCCTGATATCAGTGAATTTCAAAAGGAAAATATGGATATATTTCCTGTGCAAGTTATTGTGGCACAAATTGAACCAGAACAAAGAATTGAAGAGGAGGTTCAGGCTGCTGAGGTTAAAACAACACCTGAGCAAAGGTTGGAATAGGAGGTACAGGTTGCTGAGTTACAAACAGCACCTGGACAAAGGTTGGAACAATCTTCGGGATTGGAGGAAACCCCTGTTGTTGTTGAAGAACAGGCTGCTGTAGTGGAGCCTATTGGAGATAAGACCACTGTAGGGAAAGATAGTCAGCAAACTGCTGTTATTGATGAAGATGAGCAGCTGGTCAATGATGAAGAATTTCAAGTTGCTGAGGAAGGATCTCCTGATGAAGAACCAATACTTGAAGAACCTTCTATTGATCCTATCTTGGAGGAATACCAAGGACCTCACCCTGCTGGAAGGGATATGAGTTATGCCTTGGTCATCAGCAGACAGCAGCAACAATACAATGTAGAAGAGCCTGCTGATGGAGCTGCTGGAGGAATGACTGGTGGGGTACCAGCACATGTCCTGGATGAGTTGAGGGCTGTCAGGAATGACATGACACAGTTAAGGACTCAACTTGATAGACAGGAACAAAGATTTGAAGAACTGGTGAATATAGTGGATAACAATAGAAAGTCTACTGAGACAGTTGCTTCAAACTACACATCTACTCAGAATGCCATTGCTGATCTGACACAAGATGTGAGGGGAATCAAACAGGGCAACACACTGAAGGAGAAATTTTTGAAAGATCAACTTGCTTCTATTCATCAAAAGTTAGATAACCTTGCTGAGGTACATAGACCTGCTGCACCTGCTGTTGCACCTCAACCTGCTGTACTGGATCCTAAGATCACTGAAAGGATAAATCTGCTAGAGCAAACATTACAAGGAAGGATCACTACAATTGACACTAGGACTGAAATTATTGAAGGTCAAATGAACAGTCTAGTGTTGACACAGGAGAGTGTACATAGCCTGCTGTCCCGTTTTGTTGATGATGTCAATAAGGGGGAAGAGCAAACAGCAGAAGCAAAAGAAGCAGCTAGGATGTTTGCAAAGAAGAGATGGGAAGCTGATACTAATGCATTTAGAGAACCTGCACCTGGCAGACTTCCACTTACTGATGATCTTCTCAAACAATATAAGAATGTATATAACAACAGAAGAAGGCCTTATCATGACAAGGGCTTTCATGAAGGTCTAAACTCATTTTTGTGCTTGAAATTTTGGGAAGCAAGAGTTAAAGCCATGAGGGCTTCAAAGAGAGGTGGAAGAGGTGGTAGAGGTGAAAGAAGTTTACCTACCACAAATGCAAAGGAATCACTGAATGAGTTGAAGGAAGTTTACATGAGGTTAGGCTTCCGGGTACATCAGATAAACCTAACTCTACCTGAAGCATGGCATTGGTGGAAACAAGTGAACCCTCACATTAACTTTGATCTCATTGAAAATGAATGGATGAGAGAGATGATCATGGAAATCAGAGCTTATCAAGAACAAGTTGAGAAAGCAAGACAAGAAAGAGAAAGAAGACAGTAGATCAGCATAATTATCAATTTTATCTTTGCTGATGCTAGACTGTAATAATTTTGAACAAATGATTATAATGAGAAATGACTAAGTTTGTTCTGTTTTTTTTTTATAATCTTTTTGCTTTGCTGTTAAGAGAGGGTATTTGCATCATCACCAAAAAGGGGGAAATTGTTGGACTTATTTTTATGTTTTGATGATGAGTGCCAGACTAGTTGTTATAGTGCAAAGGCAAAAAGATGTCTAGATCAAATGTATAGGTTTATTAGAGTTTTATCTTTGTATAGGTTTGATAAAACAAGCACCGTAATGGTCACCGACTTATATCGCCAGATCGGTCTAGATCGATGAGGGTAGATAGGTCGATGAGACTAGTCTGAACCTCATTGAAGACCGAAAGGCTGAGGGCTCAAACTCAGTAAATAAAGGCTAAGGGATCAAACTTAGTAATTAAAGTCAAGGATATGCAATCAGAATTTAGGGAAGTCTGTGATGATCTAAACTGATTACATATACCTTGTGTACAAGGTCTAAGTTCCACAAGATAAGTGGTGATTGGAACTTAGTTATATGCAAAAAGGTGTAATCTATCTTCATAAATAAAAGTTAGATAAAAGAAGTAAGCTGCATTGTGTTTTAAACACAGCAAATTATGGTTCAGCTTACTGATATGTATTTCAGCAGACTTATGAACCTGCTGATACATATACCTCGATTTATTCATGATTACATTGGAAGAAAACAAGGTTAATGACAGCTAACAACCTTTGATTTATCAAACAAATCAATGGTTGAGATTAAAAGGAAGTTGGGATGATTCAGGACTTTATCCAATGGTTACAAGTCAAAGGGAGGAGGACAGATCGCATTCATCAAAAATCGATCTGGTCGTGTCGATTACTATGAACAAAGGATGTGAAAGCAAGTCAAATGGGACAAAATCTGGAACGGCTATATTTGAATTTCAAATACAAGTCACAAGGATTCCTACCTATAAATAGAGGACTCCTAATTCAGATACAAGTGAGGAACATTAAGAGAAAAATACAGAGTATCCTGAGCTTAAATTTTCTGTTCAAGAAAACACCCTGCTGACCCTACTGAGCTTCAATCTACTGATCCAAAAATATCTTCAAGTGTAATCTGCATTCAAGCTACATCAAGTTTACACACTTGAAGACTGCAAGCTGCTGATCATATCATCCTGATCAAGCTGCTGCAACTAAAACATTTACTTGATTCAATCTTTCTTTTACAAGAAATCTACTGAAGACAGTGAAGCATCTGTTAGGTGTGAAAGACTGTTGTTTGTGGTGGAGCTGGTGAAGAGGCAATCCTACCCTTCAAAGACCAGTGGAAGACTTTGGAGCAGCAATCCTACCTGTTCCAAGTGTTCAGTTTGTGAAGCCATAATTATTGGTGAAGGACAAGCAACATAGGAATCTTTGTAACTGATACATCAAAAATCTCTAGTGAATTACCTCCAACATCACAGGAGAAGAGTGGAATGACAGGATTACACCACCTGGAACCACTATAAAATATGCCTACTTACTTTCTGCATTTATATTTTGCACTTAGTTTATCTAACACATCAATCTACTGAATCTAGCAACCGAATAACACACATACACTACTGAGTATCTAATACTTGGTATCATACTTAACAACAAGTAACAAGGCTTAATTTTTGATATATTCCGCCGCACAAATTCAGTAAACTTAATAGTCGTGACTATCGAGGTATCATCAGGCCAATTTCAAGTTCTTGAGTTAACTCCAAAGTTTTAAGTGTTAAGTTTATTCACCCCCTCTAAACTTAACCAAAGCCTTTTCAAGGGACCAACACTTTGCCCTCTGTTGCACATTCAACAATTTTTGATAGTTTATGTGATTAGTTTCTTTGTTTGTTTATTGTAATATAGTAATCGGGTGTTGCTCTCATCTTTGTCTAGGTTGTTGTATTGGTCTTAAAGACTGCTTTTTTTTTTCCCACATCAATCTGATACCGCCTTTCTAATCAACTAATATGACATCTTGATTCCTCTTGAATTTTGAGTAAGATCATTAAACGTTGTAATTTTGACAGTTTCTATTTATTTTTAATCTCCACTAATTCCTACTGCTACTTTTCATTTATCTTTGATAATATACTTCATTTCTCCTCACTTACAACTTTTTTCAACTTATTAAAGTAGTCCCTTGAATTAAGCCTTAAATGAGCATGATACTGTGTTACTGATACTGTGTTACTTATATGATATTGTTACTGAGATTGTGTGCCTTATATGAGCCAGATATGATATCGTGTCCCTTGAATTAAGCCTTAATGGGCCTTATATGAGCCAGATATATGTGCCTTGAAGTAGTTGTTGGAAGTAACGTCTGAAAGACAATTTCTATAATTGTTTTTATAATTAATAAATGACAGATTTATTCTCATCTTATTATTTGCTTCGTGCTTATATTTAATACACCGCTGAAAACCCCATGTCGTATCATATGTAGCCAATTCTTTGTAACTCTTGTCGGTCAATAGTTTGACCAGAACTTTCTTATTCGAGATGAAGTTCGAGGCGAGCTTAGATAGTGCATCGGCTCTCTTATTCTGACTTCGGGGGACCTGCTCGATCTGAACTGTCTTGAACTTAGGTATGAGGCCTTACACCATTGTTAGATAATTCCTCATGGTTTCTTCCTTGGCTTCATACTCTTTTCTGACATGATTTACCACCAACTGCGAGTCACTGTAAACCAGTAGATTCTCAACACCTAGCTTTGATGACGTGGTCAATCAGGTTATAAAATACTTGACCACCATAAACCAATACTAGCAAGAGGACTAGGCCCATCGTAGTATAGCTATAGTGAATCAAGATCGATCCCACAGGGAACCAATTGTGGGTCATTCCATATATAAACAATTAATTAAACATGTCAAGGACATAGAGGCGGTCTACGACCAACATAAGACAAGAAAAGTAAAGACACGACTCGACACAACGTAATTAACCTCCCCAATTATAGTCTTTATCGTTTGGACCTAGATAATTTACATAATAAATCGAACTTATTAATCGTCAATCCATTTGTATCTATCTTAGATTGGCTACGGAGTCATCCTCTTTAACTTGACTTAGCACCGGTTAGGTTGCTAGATCATCGTACTACATTACGTGACTTCACCTTTTGGGTATCCATCTCATATAACTTGCACGCTCACGACACTAAGGATGCCGATATTAATCGTACACCTCGCCTAGGCAACATTCCTATGGTTAGGCGTGCTTATACTTCCTAAACGATCGCTCAAGCCCTCGTCCCAACTAACAATTACCTTTTAGGTCTCATGCTAGTTTACTGAACTACGTATAATCGGGTGACGTCAATTCCTAATACAAAACCTACCTAGATCTCATTGAAAGCCCCGAAGATCATTAATGAGCCGACCTAGGAGCCCTATATTGGTATTTCCTAATCGTGCGTTAATTAAAATCGACGAGCAACGTGGCCGTGGCCATACCTACTGAGATAATAAATCCTACTAAGCTAAACCTACCATAAAGACGTGGCGGACTAACTAACGAGACAAATAGGGGCTCGGCCGATCACAAGATAGAACACTCGGTCGACCGAATGATTCCATTCGGTCACCCAAACGATTTCATCCCCAGATTACATCCCGAATATATCTCTCGGCGTTTCATCATACGTAATGTTTAAACAATGAATTGTAAAGCAATCATATAAACTACTTAGATACACATTAATTAAACCAAGCAGATTCATGAATAGACGTTAAACATATGACGTAGGTTATGGGATCCTCTTAGACAAGGCGTCGCCACATCCCTAACGTCATAGCCTAGATCTACATCATCTAGCTACGATTAACTAATTCAAACGATAAAGCATAATTGGGAGGGATTAATTACTTAAAATAAAAGAAACAGAAAATAAAGGCTTACATAATTTGCAGCCCTTAAACTCTGGAAACCCTCAAATTATTCTACATTGTATCAAGATATGAATAGAGTGATTTTATTGAATGATATTCTAAGGTATGAATTACAATTCTCGTAGTCGCTTGCTTATATAGAGGTTTTGCCGACTTAGGGTGGTTCTAGAAGATAAGCACGATATAAGCCGGAAACCGACCCAAACCTAAGGCTCGGTCAACGAAGATCTTCACTCGGTCGATCAAGCATCGAACTCGATCGACCGAACCTAGAAATGCCCTTTTTCACACGTTTTCTTCGTTTGCCTTGCTCCCCACTGCACGCTTGCATGTCGATCCGATTAATCTCTCATTTAATGCTCCGATTTCCTTCCTTCCTTATCTTGAGATAATTGATTGAATGACACTAATCTTCTCGATTTGTAATGATCTGTAAAATCAACATTAATCGCATAGTAAATCGGATAAAAACGAGTAAATACCAATTTACATAATATAAATCACATAACATTAAATATTAAATATAAACGTGTGATTTAATATAAAATGCGTATTATTAATCTCGATTTAAGGTCAATGTTGATGACTTTTACGGGTATAATTTGACCGTCATCAACTACCCCCACTTAGACTTTGATCGTCCCGAACAAAGCATCAATAAGTCATTTCCCAAGACAACATTTCCCATGGTCGTCATACTTACGCAAGAAGCTCAAGTCAACTCATACTAGTCATGCTCATAAGATATCCATTATTCACTACTCACTATGAATCAAGTGATGTGTGCATGTGCATTTAGTTTTATATATTCAGTAGCAAGATTAGAGTTTATGCCAACTTCGTAATCTCAACCTACCAACCTCAAAGATTCATACTTCTCAAGCCTTTAAATTTTTGAAGCACTAGAGCAATAAGCAAGAGCGTATCTATAGGGTTTTTGGACTTGGAGACCGAGTACTACTCAAAGCCTCTTAAAGAGTTGAATATCTTCAATTCATATCTTCATATTTTTCAAATACTATAAATCTCAAGGAAGAAAACTTTTTAAAGTATCCCCTATCTTAGATCAAAAATCGCATTGAATATTACCACAAGCGCAAGGCTACTTTGGTAATGTTACTACAAGCCCAGTGTTTAACATTTTGTTAAAACACAGGTACGTCTCAAGCTTATTACTCCGCTTTTGTTGGTAAGAATATAAGAATACCTCAGCAGATAGATATTGACACTAGGTAGGCATAACCAATCATCTATGCAATGTACACAATATTTTCAATTTTTTTATAAATTGCGCGGTATAACTCGATTCATTTATTGAGTAATTGAATAATAAAAACTACTAAACAACCAAAGATGAATATCCTTAAATTTACTTAGCATAAGTATAAAATGATCACGTACTTACGCAGCTTGGTTCATTTCCTATTAATTCTTGGCTAGGAACTCACAATTCTAAGGGTACGAGATAAATAATATGGTATTTATTCAAATTTTCAAATTTTCTATTTTTCTACCGTTTCATTCAAATTTCAATCATAACATAACATAGCTAAGTCTCCTACCCCCACTTAAACATGGCATTGTCCTCAATGACAAAAATAAATGAGAATTTAAGAAAAAGACTTAGCTCTCGAAACGGCTCTCAAGTAAAGGAACAATCTTTGAGTAAATGTCGAAGACGTTGTGGAGAAGCAAGTGAAAACTCAGTATAAGCGATACAAACTCCACGAAACCGTTAATAACACCATGTCTATGGAAGTTATAGAATAATGTGGCAGTAATTAGGTATTAATACCGAAAAACATTTTAAGCCACTTTATTTTATACAACCAAAGACAAGAAAAATACTAAATAGAAAGAAAAATAAACAAGCAACTAAAGATGGTGGTCTTCATCTACAACCTCCACCGCCTAAATATTCTTAAAACCGGGTGGAGAAGACAAAGATCAAAAAGCATTACCCGACGTGGGAAAAAAAACGAGGGCGACTCGATCGAAAAGGTATTCTATCCAGGAAAAGAGAAACTTGGTAAGGTATAACAGTTTGAACGCGACCTATTGGCTAAAGATAAAATACTTAGCGCAGAAACTTCTCGCTTGCATTGGATATCAACAACTTAGGGAGATGTAGCTACTCCTCGAAATTACTAATAACCCAATGTATCACGTAAAAGTCATAACCGTCATCAACAAGGTCTGATCGGTGGGATATTTTAGAACTGAACTCATCATCTTGAAATGCCGGAATAGTCGGAAAAGTGTGAAATTTAAAGAATGATAAGTCGTACTTTGATCGAACCAAAAACCTTTAAAATCTAGCTAGGGTCAGAGCTACACTTACCCCAACTAGGATCATGAAAATCAAAAAGATAATCATTAAAGCTTAGCAATATTTCAAATTCCACAACACAATGGTAATTTGTAAACAAAATGGAGGTTGAGAGTATGATGGGTTTAGAAAAAGATACACAGAAGGATGGTAAGAAAAGATAAAGGGTGGGTAAGAAATTGTGTTAATGGTTGGGAATTGTTTAAAGGAATGGGATTGGGTGGGAGAGTGAAACGGATGGAAAGAAAGAGAGGCGATGAAAGAATTGTTAGAAATGTGAACTGTTGGGGCAGATTGGTGAGAGGATCGAAAATTTTGAAGGTGAAAAAGTGTAAAGGGAAAGATAAGGATAATTGCAGAATGAATTGCGCACCACTTTGAATTTTCACTTGGATCACCATTCTAAAAGATTTTGGAAGTTGACCAAAATTGCTCTTTTCGCACCAATCATTATCTGTTACATTTTCAATAATTCTCAAGCTCTCTTAATGCTTCCATCTTAAGGTTGTTTGCTAAATTTCCTTTTCTTTAGCAATTTCTTGACTCTCCTACGGAACTCTATTTCACATGGCCTATATTGAGTAAAAAAGTTTTGCACATCCTTAGCCCAATGGCCATCAGAACACGGCAAAATAAAAAACCTCAACATATGTCACGTTACTTTTATTTGACTCAAAGAAAGAAAAACCTAAAATCCTAAAAGGAAATCCTAAGGGTTTTAAAGAAGTAGTTCTGAGTTTAGAGTCCTCAGCTCGACTTTCCAAAAGTATCCTTGTCAGTTATCATTCTTGGATCGCCAGACTTTGACCCTTCGAGCATTATATGAGGTGGGCTTGTCGCTTTTGCGGATTAATACTTTTCCTTTGGTTGTGAGACCTAGGAAACGACATTTATCCATACCATTTATCCAAAGCTCTTACCTCGGCTCTCGTTTTAGGAATTAGTGAATTACGGTTACTAATTACGGTTTTGGCCTTGACAATAAGAAACAATGAATCAAAGTACTCCGAATAAGGTCGGTTATGTAGGCAAGCCTATGCCGTCTTATTCGTTGGAACATATGTGATGATTCAGGCCAATCCGTCAAGATAAGCCCGTTTAGCCTTGAAGGCTTATCGGCTATGCTAAGTCTTGTCGAATCTTGTAACGCATACATCACACGTGGAGGGGAGTTGATTGAGCCGAAGCTCGGTTGAACTCGACCAGCCATGGTTAAACCATTTCCGAACCTATGTACAAAGATTCTTCAATTTCTAAATTTTCACCCAAAGCGTTATCTCGTTTTTGTTTAAGGTGGGTTCACCGAGAAGCCATCACCATAAACATCAACGAAAGCAAAAGATGGTGTTCTCCCAAAACTCAACGTCTCCTTTAGATTGTGAATGCTTAAACTACACAATTTGTTGCTCCCATGGCCAGTAGAAGTAATCTCATGCATAGGACAAAGAGATTTTAACAGAACTACGAGGAACTCTTTATTCACTGCTTCCTTTCAACGACTACATGTTTCCTTACACCCTCTAGATGAGACAGATTTGGGGCAGAACCTTCCACACTAATAAAATTAATCTTACAAACCAACTCCGGGCTAAGATTCATTCTAAGGTTCATGTATAGGCCAACTTATGCTCAAAAGACCAAAAGGTAGTAAAACATAAGCAAAAAAAAGGTAGTACCTTGCCTTCAACATTGTACCACGAAGAATTTAAGCCTTAAAATATGTATATTTTTTTCGGAGCCATCTTGGTGCTTTAATGGTATTGCTTCCATCGCTTTTCCCATCGTAGAGTAGTAATTCCGCATGTTGCTGGGTTATTTTCTCAGCGCCCTTGAAAAATTATTGACTTGGATTATTGCTTCCCTGGTTTCTGCAAACAGAAGAAAAACAAAACAGACCGTAGACTGATTTTAACATGGTTTCCCATGCTGCTATCAGACTTACGGATTAAACATACGGGGATAAACGAAACACGAAGTCACACAGAGCGCATAAACCGAGGGACTCAAAACGTAAAACGACTTCTAAAACGAAAACTTGACATGAATAAGAAAATTATTTATATATAAAATTGACCGTTGGTTCCCGGCAACGGCGCCAAAAACTTGATGACGTGGTCAATCAGGTTAAAAATACTTGACCACCATAAACCAATACTAGCAAGAGGACTAGGCCCATCGTAGTATAGCTATAGTGAATCAAGATCGATCCCACAGGGAACCAATTGTGGGTCATTCCATATATAAACAATTAATTAAACATGTCAAGGACATAGAGGCGGTCTACGACCAACATAAGACAAGAAAAGTAAAGACACGACTCGACACAACGTAATTAACCTCCTCAATTATAGTCTTTATCGTTTGGACCTAGATAATTTACATAATAAACTCGAACTTATTAATCACAATCCATTTGTATCTATCTTAGATTGGCTACGGAGTCATCCTCTTTAACTTGACTTAGCACCGGTTAGGTTGCTGAATCACAGTGCTACATTACGTGACTTCACCTTTTGGGTATCCATCTCATATAACTTGCACGCTCACGACACTAAGGATGCCGATATTAATCGTACACCTCGTCTCAGGCAACATTCCTATGGTTAGGCGTATTTATACTTCCTAAACGATCGCTCAAGCCTCGTCCAACTAACAATTACCTTTTAGGTCTCATGCTAGTTTACGAACTACGTATAACTAGGTGACGTCAATTCCCTAATACAAAACCTACCTAGATCTCGCTGAAAGCCCCGGAAGATCATTAATGAGCCGACCTAGGAGCCCTATATTGGTATTTCCTAATCGTACGTTAATTAAAACTGACGAGCAACGTAGCCGTGGCCATACCTACTGAGATAATATATCCTACTAAGCTAAACCTACCATAAAGACGTGGCGGACTAACTAACAGACAAATAGGGGCTCGGTCGATCACAAGATAGACACTCGGTCGACCGAATGATTCCATTCGGTCACCCAAACGATTTCATCCGCAGATTACATCCCAGAATATATCTCTCAGCGTTTCATCATACAGAACAGATTAAACAGTAATTCGTAAAACAATCATATAAACTACTTAGATACACATTAATTAAACCAAGCAGATTCATGAATAGACGTTAAACATATGACGTAGGTTATGGGATCCTCTTAGACAAGGCGTCGCCACATCCCTAACGTCATAGCCTAGATCTACATCATCTAGCTACGATTAACTAATTCAAACGATAAAGCATAATTGGGAGGGATTAATTACTTAAAAAGAAACAAAATAAAGGCTTACATAATTTGCAGCCCTTAAACTCTGAAACCCTCAAATTATTCTACATTGTATCAAGATATGAATAGAGTGATTTTATTGAATGATATTCTAAGGTATAAATTACAATTCTCGTAGTCGCTTGCTTATATAGAGGTTTTTGCCGACTTAGGGTGGTTCTAGAAGATAAGCACGATATAAGCGAAACCGACCCAAACCTAAGGCTCGGTCAACCAAGATCTTCACTCGGTCGATCAAGCATCAAGCTCGGTCGACCGAACCTAGAAATGCCCTTTTCACACGTTTTCTTCGTTTGCCTTGCTCCCCATCGACGTTTGCATGTCGATCCGATTAATCTCTCATTTAATGCTCCGATTTCCTTCCTTCCTTATCTTGAGATAATTGATTGAATGACACTAATCTTCTCGATTTGTAATGATCTCAGAAATCAACATTAATCGCACAATAAATCGGATAAAAACGAGTAAATACCAATTTACATAATATAAATCACATAACATTAAATATTAAATATAAACGTGTGATTTAATATAAAATGCGTATTATTAATCTCGATTTAAGGTCAATGTTGATGACTTTTACGGGTATAATTTGACCGTCTTCAAGCTTCAAATCAAGTTTCAGACCTGTGATCATAGCTTCATATTCAGCCTCATTGTTCGTCGCTTTGAAGTCAAATCGAAGGGCGTAGGGGAATTCTTCGCTAGGCCTGTAAACGAGCCGAACCCTACCGAACCCTGTCATTATTTGATTCGGCTTGAAATTATTCGAATATAGGGTTCGGCTCGGCTCAAAATTTTCGAGCCTAAAATATTAGGGTTCGGCTCGGCTCGAAAATTTTTAATGGGGGAAATTATTCGGTCCGATTCGCTCAAAAATGTTCGAATAATTCGAACATGTTCGGTTCGTTTCGACATGTTTATATATATATAAATTTTTTTGTGAAAGGAATAAATAAAAAAATTCTAGTTCAAAAATATTACATGCCTCAAAATATAACATGTCCAAAATATAACATATAATATATTAGCACTTAATCGAGCCGAATATGACCGAATGAAGATGGAAAATTGGAAATAATATATTGAGAATTTATTTTTAGGGAATATTATTATATGATATTGAACCGAATATAATATAATATATTAGCGCTTAATCGAGCCGAATATTATCGAACATGTTTGGTTTTCGAGCCGAATACCTATTTTTAAAGCTTGATTTGACGTTTGATGATACGAATCAAGCCCCGAATCGAACATTTTCGAGCCAAATACACCGAATCGAATCAAATATTAGGGTTCACTTACACTCTATTTCTTCGCCTTTTGGGCTAATTAGAAGGAGCCCGGCCCTTGCCCCATCTTTACTCGATGCTCCATCGACTTGGAGAGTCCACTTGTTCCTCCGACTTTGCTTCTCTTGCTCGAGTTGGATGGAAATCCTTCCGATAAAAAATCGCTAAGGCCTGGCCTTAACCGCAGATCGAGGCACAAAATCAATGTCGTCGATGCGCGCCATTTCTACTACCTTTTTGCTAATCGGCCCGAAGTATCGGGCTTTGCTAAGATCTGCTTCAGTGGTTGGTCAGTGACTACGTTAATAGGATGGGCTTGGAAATAGGGCCTCAACTTTCTCGAAGCATGTACCAGACATAATGCTAGCTTTTCTGCTGGTGAGTATCGGATCTCGGGTCCACGTAATGCTTTACTGACAAAATAGATCGGCACTTGGCCATAGACCCCTTATCGAATTAGAACCGCACTCACTACTTCTTCGCATACCTCCAAGTAGACTAACAACTTCTCCCCTTCTCGAGGTGAAGTGAGGGTGGGTAACTCTGATAAGTAAGCTTTCAACTCCTCGAAGGTTGTCTGACATTCTTCATCCTAATGGAAAGGACTGGCCTTGCGGAAAATCTTAAAAAATGGTAGTGCGCGCTGTGCGGATCTCGATAAAAACCTGTTGAGAGTGGCCATTCGACCGGTAAGCCTCTGTACTTCCTTATATTTCGAGGGGCAGGCATATTTTTCAAAGTGTCGATTTTATCCAGGTTCGCCTGAATCCCGTCCTTCTCGAGATCATGTATCCCAAAAATTTACCCGACTTGACCCTAAAAGTGCACTTCTTTGGATTTAACCTCATCTTCGTGTCCCTCAACACTTCAAATACTTATCGAGCATCTACCAAATATTGCTTCATAGACTGACTCTTGATGAGCAAGTCATCTACGTACACTTCCATACACCTACCAATCTGCTTGGCGAAGATCTTGTTGACTGCTCTCTGATATGTAGCCCCAGCATTTTCGACCGGGTCGACCGGATCTCCTCTTCTTCCTCCGGAATTAGTTCTTCAACCAGGACTTGCCGCACACCACCTCCCTCCATGATGATGGAGTTGCAACCCCGAGCAAAGATCAAGGTCTCATTTTACTTCATGCGAGCCGTTCTGGTGGGGAATTTCATGCTATTGTGGATAGTGGAGATGATAGCCCGAAGGTCGAAAAGAGCAGGTCGACCCAATATGACATTGTATGCTGAGGGAGCCTTCACTACCACGTAGTTCAATTCAAGGGTCCTTCCTCTCGCACCGTCCCCGACCGTCAGCAGCCTTATCGACCCCATGGGGTGGGCCGCTTGTCCTGTGAACCCAAACAGGGGAGACGCCAAAGGTTCCATGTCCTCCTCCTTCAACCTCATCGCCTTAAAAACTGAGTAGTACAAGATATTGTCCGCGCTGCCATTGTCGACGCAGACTCTCGATACTCTGGTTCGACTGATCACAGCTTCAATTACCAGGCCCTCACTAGGACTTCGAGGATTAGGGATGTTGTCTTTGGGTCCATACCCAACTTCCGTTGTAAACCTCAGTCTCTTCTTTTCCCTCGAGCTGTCGGTTGACTCTCGACTGGCTCGGTCCTTATCATTCTCTGTCGGCCCAAAGATCGTGTTAACGTAGTTGTTGGGTCGATTGTCGTCATACCTGTCTCGATCATGGTTATCTCTATTGTTTCCTTCACGGTCCGAAGATCGATCCCGTCGAGGTGATCGATCTCTTCGTCTCTAAGCGTCTCGACCTCGATTTCGATCTTGATCAGGATTTTTCCTTTTATACTCTCTACGGTCCTTGGGCCCATCGCACTGAGATCTATCAATCGCTTCATCTAGTTTTCCTTCTTGAATGCAAGCGTCGATGTCTCTTTTCAAGTCATTACAATCCTCCATTGTATGACCTATATCCTCATGAAAATCACAGTACTTGCTTGGATTCCTCTTTTCTCGAGACTTTTTCAACGGTGGCGGTTTCCTCGCTATGTTCTTCGAGAGCATAATGGATAACACTTATGATCGAGATCGATTGAGAGGGATGAAATCCTTATCTCGCAGGGCTCCTTTCTTTCCCAGACGGTCCGAGACGGGTGCTGTATTTCGATCCCAGACTGTCGACTTGCTTTCAGTGTTCTGTCTTTTGGATTGATTCTTATTTGGACCTCGAGCGTCCTTCTTTGAATCTATACAGTCGGATTGGGTGTACCGATGCACTGCCTCTTCCCCTTGACAGAATCTGTGTACCACGTTGACACGTTCGTCCATGGTTCGAGGGACATCCCTGCTCAACTTCATGTACAACCTTGTATTACGCAGCCCTCCTACAAACGACGTGATCAACAGTTGATCATCTGCATCTTCGACTTGCATGGCCTCAAGATTGAACCTCTTTAAATAGTTTATCACCGTTTCGTCCTTTTGTTGCTTCATATTCATGAGGTGTGTAGCGCTTAAATGAAACTTCTTGTTTACAATAAACGCGTCTCAAAACTTGCAAGCCAGCATAGCAAAACTAGAGATCGAACCTGGTCGTAGCTTGGTGAACCACTCTCTAGCTCGACCGACGAGCAGCGTCTCGAAAGCGTGGCACTGCATTGCATCATGTGCGCCATCCAACCTCACACTACTACAAAATAGGCCTATTAAGAGTTTAAGACATTTTATTTGAAATGCCCTATCATGCATCTAATGGGGCGTTCAGCAAATTTGGTGCACATTGCTACAGAGATATGTGTTGTTTTATTTTTTAAAAAATTGGATGAAAGGGCGTTTTGAAATGTGTGGAAAGAGTTTTATTCGCAAAAAATGGAAAGCGGGTGAAAATCCCGCGTTGTTTCTGACTTTTCATCCCTTAGACACAAAAGCGGATAGGGCGGCGGTTCTCATTCCCTAACCTCCGCCTCCATTCCCCCATTCCTCTCATCTCAGGCGTCTCATCCCCCTTCTTCTCCAGCGTCGGATCTTTCTTTCTCCTCTCATCCCTTCTCATCAATCTTCTCTCTTGCTCTCGTGCCTAAACTCAAACTATTTTTAATTCTAATTATTATATAAACAAATCCCAATCACAGACATCTCATTAGGTATTGTTTTAATTTAATTTCACCTCAAATTCAAACCCCCTTCACGGCTCACCATCTCTTTATGTTTTTCCTTGTATTAAATGTGTTAAATTTGTATAATTCTGACCGTTTGTGCTGAATTTCGGAATCAAATGCTGAAAATTAGGTTTTGGATATGACGGATGCAACTCGAGGAGGATGGGTCCAAGAGTCCTGGAGCTGGGAGCCACCACCAGGTCACGGTGGGGACCAGAGTCCATGGACTAGGAATGACTTATGCTTAAACTCTACTTCATATGTAATACCCCAAAAATTTAAGAAGGGTAAAAGAGTAAAATGAAATCTATTTTATATGTTCCTATTTTATTTTTTAACCTAAGAGATTATTTTAAAAAGAAACTAAAGGATTTTATTAATGGATTTTAATTATGGCTATTTAAAGAAATAGTTACCAAAAATCCCCATTATATCAAACACGGTTTTTCTTTCTGAAAATTGAGAGCACATCCGACAGCAAGAACAGGAGAGAAAGAAGAAAAGGAAAAAAAAAAAAAAAGGTCCGGACGCTGTTTTCCAAATTCGGAGCTTAACGGTTGATTTTCGGTGTAGACCATAGTAGAAGAAATTGATCACCGCGAGGAGACGATCGTTTCGATACCAACCGTTCCTTTTTTCGGTAAGTTTTCATTCCTAACCCTAATTATAGATTCCGTATGTTCTTGAGAAAATCTGAGCTTTGGTGAATTATAAGGTTGCCTAATCGTAGTGTAATGGTAAATTATCGTAGGTGATTCGTAGAAGTTATTGGAATCGAGGATTGAAGCTTTTTACTATCCGTTTTCGCTTTCAATCGCTTTTGAAATTGCTAAGGTAAGGGGGTGTTCAACGGTATTTAATTATATTGTATTAGTGTTGGTTGTTATTGTTGTTGTTGTCGCAATGGTTCGACTTTTGGCTCCTCGTCTATTTTAAGTTGCAGAAAGAAGCAAATTCGACATTTAACTGCACAATATTTTCGTTTATGGTTGATGACCAACAGAGAAATAAATACATCAAATATAATTGTAACTGAGTTTTGTTAATCGGCAGCAAGGGAATAATAGGTTAGGTATCAAGATGATTTGTTTAGTTTTTTTTTTGTTGTTGTTGTCGTGAAGAGAAATATATATATAATAATAGTAATAACAATCGTTATTATATATGTTGTTGGTAGAATTGGTTCAGTGGCTTGATCTGATTCTGTGAGATTTTTTTATTTGTATTTTCAGGGAAAAAAAAAAAAAGGGATTGTCATTATGTTGATTTAATAGATATTATGTACGGTAAAAGTGTATTATATAATTCTGTGCTTTTACGCGTATTACACGATACGGTGTGGCTTGTATGTTCTTTTGGAACATTATATGGTAATTGGCAATGTCTAACTTCCGACTTCAGGTGCCTTAGCATCAATCGCCACAACTGAGACCCTCTGCGGGGAGAAGGTGGTAGCCTGTATAGCGGTTGTTTAGACCTTGCGGGGTCATTGGTTTAGTAATCATTGACGCCTTTTACAACGTGCTAGGTAGTTAATCTAGACTGTCTAGGACTAGATGTCCTTAGGAAGCCTTTTTAAGTGGAATGAACTTAGGTGGTTAGATTAACTACGTAATAAACATATGTGATGAGTTTAAAAGCTAAAACGTTGTAATTTTTGGTGAGGCACATTTATGATTCGCAGCATGGAATCATTTCTCATACGTAACGGACAATATTCGGGTTTTGGGAAATGTTCCACACGGAACCATCCATGCCATATGAGGTGCTGAATATGTCCCGGTGCATACCCATCATTCGGGCATTGTGTCCTTGAATTACAACGTAACATAGATAATTGCACGTGATGGTGCTAGCGGACTCTAGCGAGAGGAGTGTATTTTAATGCAACCTATGTGGTAGAGATTGTAGACTTTATCTTGATGAATATTATATAAACATATTGTGTAACCGTTTCTTCTACCCCTTACTAAGTACGTAAGTACTTACCCCTCCTTTCTTTATTGTCCCCACCCCGAGAAGGTGGTTGTCAGGGTGAAGATGATCTTGGTTATGACGATGGAGTTAACGGAGTGATGTTTAGGCTCAACAGATTCACGATGACACGAGACATTTATTTTATGCAATTTATTATTCGATTTTTGAGATTTAGGTTTTAGTATCTTTTCGCCAAAATTTGGATGTAATACGTCACAACAACATTTATTTCGTTGTTTTGTCGGTCGACTTTCTTAGACGTAGATTTTCGGACTTGGTGATCCGTTGTTTGAAGTTTGACATTCTTTTCCGAGTTATCTTTAGTTTTAATTTATTCCGCTTTTACTCGATTGATTGTTACGAGGCTTATGTATATATTACTTTTGACGATTTAAAAGTTAATATATGCATGCCGGGCGTTCTTTCCGGATAAGGACTCGGTATCCGGACGGGCGCCACATCATAGATTTGGAATTTTTGGTCCGAGATGGAGGCCCCGGAGAGGCTTAGAATAGCTATCTCACTGGGCCTTTCTCAAAACTTTTAAATCAGCTCCCATCATGGATGAACTCGGAGAAAGTGCTAATTGTAACCCCTCCGACTCGCACATTGTTTTTTATGCTTATTCCGTATTTCGATCTTCTCATTTTGGCCTCATGTTTCGTACATGGAGATTCCAAGCAAACGGATGACGGTAAGCTGCATATGGGTCTTCCAGCTGATGTGGATATTCTGATAGAGTTGAAAGATTGGTTATTTGCTCTTGAATGCATTGAAGAGATTTTTGATACGTTACAATGCCTTCATCTTGAAGGTACGGAAAGAGAACAGAGGTGTTGGCAAACAAGTTTCAAAAATATGCTTCTCAAAGCAAAAAGCACTCCAAAGCATATGGCGAAAAGTGACATCAATCCAGTGGGAAAGCGAAAATCTTGTGGAAATGGTTACGGTAAGACCTCTGTTTATCGATAATATACGAACACAAAATTAGTTGTTAGGTGGGTAACTAGGAATTTCCTAATAGGTAAGAAACAAGTGGAAATATTTGAGACGGTGAATGAGACGGTTTGTGTATGAATGTAACAAACAACACACTCGGTTGTTTCGTTTTGATTCTCTTACTATGCCTGTCTTCACTTCTGCAGGAATTTGACAGAATGTTAAAGCTTGAATTCGCAAGCCACGAGTACTAGTGATGTTTCTATAGCTGGTAGTCTCAAGAAGTAGATGACAACACTGCAAACATACATATGTTTTTTTCTGTTGATGGTTGAAGAAGATTGATAAGGTAAATGCACCCTTGATGAAAAATTAACTACATATTTTTATTCTTGTAGCTACTGTGGACTTTTGTTTGCTGCTTAGATTTTGTTCCTTTTGTGAAGTTGGTGCTATGGACAACCTTTCTCTTCGGGTATGATGCCCTGTACTTTCTCTCGCTTGTAAGTTACGCAAGCCATTACTACTTTACGCCAAATGATGTCTAATTTGTTATTACATGAAATTACGCAGAGGCTTCTCGAAAGCACATTTCACTTGATC
The DNA here is from genome assembly GCA_026214975.1 of Gentiana macrophylla. Classification (NCBI taxonomy): domain Eukaryota; kingdom Viridiplantae; phylum Streptophyta; class Magnoliopsida; order Gentianales; family Gentianaceae; genus Gentiana; species Gentiana macrophylla. Next base: position 31,502 of record JAOBSW010000048.1, on the reverse strand, counting down.
TTGTAGAATGCTAGAGAATACTGAACTTTCTCATTGACACACTTTTAGTATCATAATTGAAGCAAAAGATTGTGTTGTATTCAGCCTTTTTTAACTAAGAGATTATGCTACCACATGATTTGGTAAAAACATGTGCAAAGAATCGGAGAAAGCGTTTAGTAGTAAACAAAAGAAATATTTGGTTAGTTATCATCCACATAGGTTTTGATGATTCTTGACATGTATACATGTCAAGAATCCACATGCATATGGAATGATGAGACTGTTCAATTTGATGTATTGTGTGTGTGTGTGTACACACATGCATTTGATGTATTCTTGTTTCTCCCTTATATGCATTTGATGTATTCTTGTTTCAGTGTGGCCCTTCTTGTTTCACGTTTATTTTGCATTTCTATTCTCTATATTGAATCTACTATTATGTTGGATGTTTAACCTTGGCCCAAGAATCGTGAAGTATGGTTTGTTTTCTTATTAGAACTGTTTGTGCATGCTTTCATAATAATAAAAAGGCTATGAACACATATAGAAGAATGAGATTAAATCTAAGGCAAGTATGGCTTTGTAAGTATAATATTTATTGTGGAAAAATATTAAATATTCATCTTTACTTGTATGCATATTATGGTGTGATGATTTGCTTACGTTAGCCAAGGATCTCCTTTGGAGATCATTTTTTTGTTTGCTTGTTGATCGATGACTTGGTGGTGATTCCTTGGTAATGTTTTTCTATTTTTTGAATGCTAGGCCTTCTTTTGAATCTGTTCATCTCCTCAACCATGTGGTCCTGCTGTTCAAGAGCCTTATGATACTGTTGGTCTTGGGGCTGGTGCTCCCAAGGTTCGTCTTTTACTGTAAAAAAAATTCTACCCATTGGTGCAATGTTCCCCCTCCCCCCTCCTCCTTTAGTCTTCTGTTTGGTTCTATTTTCTAATTACTGAAACCTTAAACCATAAACTTGCAGAGAGAGAGGTCAAATGATATGTTCTGTGATGATATATTTGGAGAAGATTTGAACAGAGTTCTATGTTTTGTAAATGCATGTTTTAATTGACTTAAGGTGTAATTCCAACTTTCTTCACTTGAGAACAGTTGTATTGGAAGCCTTTATTTAGTTGTTTCTTAGTAGTGTGTTGAATATGCTTGGAAATGAATAAATATATATACAGACATGAAGGTATTATTTTTTTTAATAAAAAAATTTGATCAGGCGTTCTAAAACGCCCTAATAAGGTTCTGTTGACCGTTACATTTTGCACATGTTATGACATTTCAAGCCGTATCAATTGGACTCAATAAGGGCACTCGAACATGCATCAATACCACCTATTGAGGGCGTTTTCAAACGCCCCATCCAAGTTGTGTTGGCGTTTTTAAATGCCCCATCAAGGTTGTGTTAGGGCGTTTCAAACGTCTCATCAGGATTGTGTTAGGACGTTTTTGCCTATTACAACGCCGACGAAGGCGTTTCTATGAAAACGCCCCGATAGACTTATATATAGGGCGTTTTGAAATGCCTTTTTTGGTGCAGTGTCATCTGAGACAGATACCTATGCAGATGGTCCTCCGGATCGGTGGTGCCATCATAAGGTTCTATCTTTGGTATCTTAAACCCCTTAGGTTTAGGAAAATCCTCGATCTCCGTGAAAGGTGATTCCACCCACAGTGAGACCTAATTTTTGCCCAGAATCACATCCAGCTCTTGCCTAATGCTGTCTTCATCCATCCTTTGATGCTTCAGTTAGATCTCACGTCTCTTCTACTCCACCGAACTGGATGAGGCACTGACTTCAGTCCCATGGGCTTGCTTGGCCTATTCTGTAGCGTCTTTCTTGCCGCCGTCTGCCTGTTTCTGCGCCATGAACGCCTCCGCTATGATTCTGGACATCAAATCACGATCACCAAGCTAATTGATCCACGATAACTGATGTTCTAGAGCGAGACCTTGCTTCTCTTTTGGGGCTAATTAATCCGGGCTTGTATGAATCTAGTGTTCAATATCCAAGATCCTAATGCCCTATAAACGTGGTGGTTATTGGTGTTATTTGCGGCTGAGTCTAAGAGCTTGTCTTAGATTGCCTATGTATCCTGTAATTGTCCAGGAATCAAGCCTTACGTAGTTCTTGAAACACGGTATTTATAATGATAATGCATGGCCTAACCCTAATATTAGGTCGGTTCTAGCTATTGTCACATTTACCCTTTATAGGCCTTGGCCCTTGCCCAAGTTATCACGCTGATAATGGGCCTTCGTAGCTGGTGCGGGCTCTGTCCTCGAGGTCGACTTAATCGACTTGCGCTAGCCGGCTCTGGACCATTGACCTACACTGCTCGAATGTCGGGACACGACATGCGCGCCTTAACACTCATGGTTAATGTGGGGACCAACTATTAGACGACACGTGGAGGGGTGAAACCCCTGTATCGTCACAAATAAAAAATGAAGAAAAGAAAGAGCGACGCTGATGAAAAAAAGAGAGCAAACGTTTAATCATATAGAAGGGTAGTTTTGTCCGTCTAAATTTTTTTTTTGTTTTTTGTATCATTTTCAAATTGTGTATCATGTTTATTTATTTTGTATTAAAAAATGGATTTTAGGCTATATATATATATATATATATATATATATATATATATATATATATATATCATTGAAAATTTCTCTAGCAAGACACTAGAAAAAATGATTACAAAGATACATATCACCAAAATTTAACAGCACTACTTTTCAAAACCACTACCCCACAAATTAACTAGTGACTAATGGAAGAGACACCAAAAAATGATTGATTAGTGAATAGTTGTTAAATATTTTGATTATAATTATTTAGAGGGTACGGTATATTTTGATATATTTTTAATAAAAATTAAATCTTTCTTTACGTTCTTGGTAATATCAATATTTTGTTACAGATGTAGTGTAATGTAGTAGAGCATGGTCAAGTGAGATGTAATGCAAGTCCGAAAGGGTCTACATTTCAACTTGAGGGGATGTTACAGATTTTGTGTATGGCTGATCAAGTGAGATGTAATGCCTCAAATGTATATAGTAGTTGTATACGGTTGGCTAGTTGGAATACTCATTGTGGCGGTTAGTTAGTTGTAGTGACAATTACCATTGTCACTATATAGCAATAAGAAGGCTCAATCTCATGATCCTTCTTGCTTGATCATTTCAGTTTATTGATCTTACTTGATCAAATAAATCAGAAAAATTAACATATTTCGATTACTCATACATGCCAAGATATAAATGTAGTTGTAGTAACTACAAGAGAAATATATTATAGAGGCAACAGAAAACGCCTCAACAAATAGGCTATCATTTTTGAAGTGTGTACACAGATCCATTCCAATTATATCAACTATTAACAAAGTGCAATCATATTTTATGAAAACAAAATTTAAATGTTGAATATATATATATATATATATATATATATATATATATATATATATATATATATATATATATATATATATATGTACTAATACCAATTCATCTAACTCACGACGGAACAGATAATAAAAATTAATAAAATTTGCGCATACCAACCGCGTTAGACTCTGTCTAAATTTATAAATTTTTGTTTGACTTCTCAAATTTTATAAATTAATGGCTATCATTTGCATATGTGAGCAGTATATTTATAATTAATTGTTTATTTTTTTTTAGATCTTATTTGATACGTGTTTTTATCATGTGTGCAATTTCTCTCAACACTGCACAATTTTTTAAATAATGTTCCATCCAGGGTTTGATTCTTTGACCTTTGGCTCGATAAATGTTAAAATCAAGTGTTCACCGCTTTACTAAAACCAATTAATGGTAGTAAAAAACTACTTTATTTTTATACATTCAAGAGTGTGGGCAATCTCTTCAACAATACGTTTCAAACTCAAACGTCATTTTTAATATTGTGGAATTTCGATTGCAACAACGACAAGAGACAATCATTATCGGCTATTCACCGGGATGGCACCGCTTCTAATGTTTCCTTTTATCTAGTATTCTTACTGTTAATTAAGAAGGGATGATAATGTAAGGCTTAGTCGCAAAAGATGAAGAACGAGTAGATGAGCTCGGCTAATAGTGATGTTTATCGTAACAATGTAACATAGATGCTAGTTCAGAGAAAATCTGAAAGATGAGAGTCCAAAATTGTTATTTCCTCTTAAATTTTGACAGTGAATCACATAAATAACGATTCAATTATATCAAATGAGGTCTCAAAACAAAAACATTTTAAAATAAACAAATTGGTGATTTTTTTTATAAATAATTTTCGAAATCCAGTTCAAAATATATATACAAGTTTTAAAAAAAATTAGAGAGGAAAATTAATTAGAAAAAGAAATTAGAGAGGAAGGAGAAAATGTTAATGCTGTGAGATTATGTTAGAATCAAACGTTTACCGTTCTACTAAAACCAATTGGTTTTAGTAGAACGGTAAGCATTTGATCCTAACATCGTATCAGAGTCGGAGGTCATGAAATCGAACCATGGTGTGAACATTATTTTCACAATTTATATTGTCCACACTTGATGGGGTGTGTTGAACCCCAATTATATTGTGCACGTGTTGGAGAGATTGCCCATACTCTTGAATGTATAAGGAAATATAGTTGCGCCTTTACTAACACCAGTTGATTTTAGTACAACGGTACTCGAAAGGTAAAATATTGCGAGACCCTCCAATCATTATTTTTCATTTTGAGATGAAATATTGTTTGATTGGTATTGAGTTTGTTGTTGTTGTTGTGTGCATTGAAAAATGTTTTGATGACGACAATCTTGATTATTCAAATCCAACTATAAAGTTCATGTTTTTGATATTTCCAAGATTTTGTTGGCGCCGAGTAGTGATGAGTCGAAACCGGGCATCGTCCGTGGCGGGCCTTTAATAATGATGGCTCAGACAATCGATGACTCATACAACGGTAATACAAACCTTGAACATCAACCGTTCTTTGGGCTATAACGATGATGAGTACTCAAGCAGCGAACCTTCAAATGGCGACGTCGACTCAAATCATGGGCGTGCCCTTTTAATGATGGCTCGCGGTGATGACTCGAGACAACGGTAATACAAATAGTGATGAATCGAGACAACGGTAATACGGACCATGAATACGCACGATCCGCATTCTTTGAAAGCGGTAGTGATGAGTCAAATCACGGGTCAGAAAGTGATAATAATATGGAAGAAAATAGTTCTGATTCTGGAAGCAGTGGTGGTGAAGAAAATGATAATTTCTGGTCTCGATAATTTTCTTTTAATGAACTAACACCGACCATATATGTTTTACGTATTTTACGTAGCGATTAAGCTTAATTCACTAAGAGCATCTCCAACCCACGATAAATTCAACACCAAAACAGCAAATAGGTGGAAAATCCATCTCCAACCCACATCAAATTCCACCATCAAATTGGTGGGGGAGTATATTTCACCATCAAATTTGCTGGGCAAATGGAGCCCGGCAACTACTATTCACCCTTTTTTTTTTCTTTTCTTTTCCTTTGTGGAGATAAGTATTTGCTTTTTTTTAATTGAATTTTTGGATGGAATATTCTAAGAATATTCTTATTTGATGTAGAACTATTAGAGTTGACGGATAAACTTTGATGTAAAAGTCCTGGCAAATTGATGATTTGATGTATTTTTTGCCGGAGGCCGTTGGAGATGCTCTAATGAGAGAAATGACTTTTCGAAAGGTCGATTGTGAGAATCAATGTCGATTGATTCTTGACTTAATAAAAATCGACTTTTTAAAGATTGATTCAAAAGTTCTTGCAGGTGTGGTCCACCGTTGGACCGGTGGGTTACAAATAATATCCCATCGAATTCATTTTCCTCTCTCTATCTCTCTATCTATCTATCTATCTATCTCTACTCATCTACAAACCTGAATCATTCTCTTCAGTTTCATCTCCTTCAATATCCTCATCAGTTTCAATAATTTTCTTTTATTTTATAAATACAAGTAAAAAATAGGGTTAATTACATAAAAGTATAGTTTTTATACTTATTAGCCCCATAAGGACATAAAGGAATCTGTTGGACTTATAAGGACACATTTTATTCACCTTACCCAATTTACCCTCCCTTTAGATAAAACATCCAAGACAGCAAAACCCAATGGCAGCCAAAGTCTTTCCTCCCTTCGCTTCGCAACACAAATTCATGATTGTTTGCTCTGTTCGTGGCGGTATCCATCTCACCAACATCTCCGGTGGCCACGTCAATCCTGCTTTGTTACATTTGGCTTAGGCTGTCGGCGGCGATTACCATTCTTACCGGCATCCTCTATTGGGTAGCTCAATTATTGGCGCCATTGTTGCCTCTTACCTTCTCAAATTCGTCACCGGAGGCTTGGAGATTCCGACACACGATCCAGCGGTAATTCACTCCAGTAATTACATCTCGGCTTGGGCCCCGCCAATCTTATACACGACTATTTTCCCATATTATTACACAGTAGCAAAACCAATCCTTAACATATGTTTTTTGAATAAAATATAAAGAAGATTAAATAATCACTTTCCCAATAGGAAAAGTGTGAACCCAGTTGAAAATGTTCGAAAAATAACGAATATCAACCAATTATTCACATCTAAGAACAATAAACCTTTCAAAATGCTATTTTTAGTTACGCCTCAATCAAATTCAACAAAAAAATCATATTCATCTTCAGAAAATAATCAAATTCAAGGGGAACCTAGTTGTCAAGATCCTTTCTTATAGCTTAATCTCTCAATCAAATTCCAAATATGCAAAACACTAATTTCATTTGACTAAAACACGACACAATGAACTAAAAAGGTACCAATTTACAAAGAAGTTGGTCAAATCAAAACATGAGGGATAAAATTGAGAAAATCATGAAACAAACGAGGCCAAATACTAATAATAATAATAGTAGGTAGATATCATTAGCTTGTTTGGTAGGCAATGGAACTCATTGTAGGATTTATTTTTTCATTCCATTCCGACTATTCCATTGAATTTTGGATGGAATGAAAATCATCCATTTTCATTCCGTTGGAATGAAATCATATTCCATTCATCCGTTGCCAAACAAGCCAAATTGATATAATGTAATGCAAAAGCATTCATTTCCATTCCATTACCGTAATCCAAACACGCCATTAGAGTTTCTCCGCTTGCCAAACAAGCCAAATTGATATAATTAACGGCGACATTGATGTCACCGCGGATGTCACTTTGCATACATTAGACAATTAATGAAGTGACATTGATGTCACTGTAGATGTCATTTGCATATATTAGACAACTAATGAATTGATGTCACCAGAGATGTCACTGCATACATTAGACAATTAATGAAGTGACATTGATGTCACTACATAAATCGATACAATAAGACGTCACTGAATAAATCGATACAATAAGCCGTGTCTCTGCATTGTGGTGTCTCTCATCACGGTGTCTACAATGTGGTGTCACTTCATCGCAGTGTGTCTCGCATCGGGGTGGTCATTTGATCGCGTGTCTCTCGCATCGCGGTGTCTCTTCATCGCGGTGTCTCTGCATCGTGGTGTCTCTGCAATGCGGTGTCACTTCATCGCGGTATCTTTGCATCGAGTTGTCCCTTCATCGCGGTGTCTCTACATTGCGGTGTCATTTCATCGTGGTGTTTCTGCATCGTCAAATGTTATAACATCGCGATGTCTCTGCATTGCGGTGTCACTTCATCGTGGTGTCTATGCAATGTGGTGTCACTTCATCACGGTTTCTCTGCATCGCGGTGTCTCTTATTCGCGATGTCTCTACATCGTGGTGTATTTTTGAATTATTTATTTTTTATTTGCACCACATTAATAAGCTGAAAACACATTCCTTTTCCGACGTATCTAGCTTGAAGGCATGTGCATCGCCACGGTTCGTGCCAACATTCATACGGTTTCCGGTCATCAGCACAGCTTCATCAAATGTATATCTGTTTGCCGATGTCGCTGCATAAATTGTCGATGTCACTGCATAAATTGTTGAAGTCACTGCATAAATTGTCGATGTCACTGCATAAATTGTCGATGTCATTGCATAAATGCGGTGTCTCTGCATCGGGGGTGTCTCTGCATCGAGGGTGGTCACTGCATCGCGGTGTCTCTGCATCGCGGTGTCTCTGCATTGCGGTGTCACTTATCGCGGTGTCACTTCATCACGGTGTCTTTGCAATGCGGTGTCACTTCATCGCAGTGTCTTTGCATCGCGGTGTCTGCATTGCGGTGTCATTTCATCGTGGTGTCTGTGCAATGCGGTTTCTCTGCATTGCGGTGTCTCTGCATCGTCAAATGTTATAACATCGCGATGTCTCTACATTGCGGTGTCACTTCATCAAGGTGTCTCTGCCTCGCGGTGTCTCTTCTTCGTGATGTCTCTGCATCGCCAAATGTTATAACATCGTGATGTCTCTGCATCGGAGGTGGTCACTTCATCGCGGTGTCTCTGCATCTGGGTTGGTTACTGCATCGTGGTGTCTCTGCGTCGGAGGTGGTCACTGTATCGATGTGATCAATGGATCTGGTGTGTTCAATGCATCGTGGTGTCACTTCATTGAGGCGTCTCTGCATCACGGGTGGTCACTACGTCGCTGTATCACTTCATTGAGGTGTCTCTGCAATGCGGTGTCTCTGCATCGCGATGTCACTTCATTGCGGTGTTTCTGCATCACGGTGTCGCTTCATCGCCGTGTCTCTACATTGCGGTGTCACTTCATCGCGGTAATCATGCATCGCGATGGTCATCGCGATGGGCGTCGCGGTGGTCAATGCATCAGGATGGTCATTGCATCGAGGTGGTCAATGCATCGAGATGGTCAATACGTCGCGGTGGTCATTGAATCGCGGTTGTCAATGGATCGGGGGTGGTCATTGTATTGTGATGGTCAATACATCGGTTAAAAAAAAAAAAAAAAAAACACAAACGCCTGAGACAATGGTCAATACATCGGTTAAAATTAAAAAAAAAAAAAAGAAAAGAAAAAACTGAAATCTTGAGAAAGAAAGAAAAGAAAAAAAAAAAAAAAAGAAAAAACCTGAACGCATGAGAAAAAAAAAAATCCTGAACGCCTCCTCCTTTTTTCTTTTATTTTTATTTTTTTTTTTTATTAAGATTTTTGAGTTTATCTATCTAATTTGTGTCCTTATAAGTCAACATTCCTTTTTGTCTTATAAGTCGAATAAGTTCGTTTTGTGTCTTTTTAGGTCTTTGGCCTAAAAATAAGCACATCAAGCCTTCCTATTTTATTTATAAAGAAGTATTTAAAGCTTCTGGAATTTGGAATTAATCATGAGAATGGGTTTGTATGTACATTTATCATGGATATCATCAATAAAAAAATCCAAATATATCGATCAAGTTTTTCTTAATTTCACTTGTTTTATTTCTTTTTGATACTTGGAACGCTTAAGCATAAAGGGTTTTGTTTCCATAGTTGTTGTTGGAAAATAATTGTCAAAGAGCCAAAACAACACAAACATGAAGAGAAAATGTTTGCAGAAACAACAACTAAATAATAAACAACAATAATAAAGTGTTAAAAACAATAGAGTTAAGTATAGAAAAAAACTTGATTCGAATTATCTTTGTGACGCTATCTTTAGAGTAAAAACGCCTCACCGCACTGGGTAATTCATTAATAGTACGTTGTTCTCAAGATTCGACAACCCGCCGAAGATCGTCAGATGCAAAGAAAGAAATACCCTGAACCACTATTTACACAATGCTCAATTTTCAGGGAAGATATATTTATATATATATGTAAGTATAAATACTCTCCTTTATATACTGTTTTCCTTTAATAATGCAATGCAAATTGCAGTCGACAAAAAAAGCAGAAGGAAAAGTAAAGTTTTGCCTTTTGGTTGTATCACTCTGTAGTTTTCTGGATATAAGAAGAAAGTATATATAATAGGGAATAATAGGTTTTAGTTCACTTTCCGTCCTGTACATAAATTTTAATACAGTTTGTATTTTTTGGCTGATTTAAGGATAAAATATTTTCCTTCGTACTATTTTACCCTTTCTTTTAATCAACAATTAAAAAAAAGCGTATAGTGACACAACGAAATTAGTTATTTGAAAAATGTATGAAAGATATTAGGATTTATTAATGTAATCTTAAATATAACATAAAGTTTAAAATCAATAATTATTTCCAACAATCCCCACCTGATTTTAAATCTTATTTTTGAAAACAAATTGACCATATAATACCGTGTAATTGGTGTATGCACCTTCCGGTTTGAACCTCCACTTAGTGATCATGAATGCCCACCAGAAACAATAGTGACATAAATGTCTTGAACTATCTTTCATTGATCAGATGATAACGCATTACACACCACAGTACGAGTAAATATTTGTGGTTCTATCAGTGCTGCGCTTTACGGTCATGCGCAGGAATCTTGTGTCAGGAACGTTATTAGGGAGTAGCCCACACCCCCACAGTGGCGACCCACCACCACGTTTACCTAGGTGAATCCTCCAAGGGTGGATTGTGACCAAACATCCCGCAAAAATATGCATTTGAACTCATTAAGAGATAACTTAACATCAAGCGTCACATGAGGAGCACTTACACAATAGGAATGAGATCCAAAAAATTTCCACAACAATAGTTTTAATCATGCTCCTCCAAATCACCCGTTTAGGAGTTTCGTTTTTACCCGTTGAACTTCGTTCATGAGATCACCATACCTCCGAAGACGGGTTTCCACTGTGGTGATTTAATTTAATTTTTTTTTGAACAGCCAAAGAAATATTTTATTATTAGAAAAATATTCAGCAAGAAGCTGAGAGTACAACAAGACCAATCGAAATAACAAAAAACAGCCCCAAAACTAGAAACAAGACCGCAAACTATGAAGAAGTAGTAGTAAAAGGATCAAGTTTCCATTTGGTCCACTCCCAGTTGAATTTAAAGCATCGACCTGAAACCCATTCGAAGCATCTCGACTGAATATCCGCAAACACAGCCGCAACATCGAAATTCTTATTGTTAAAAACCAGTTCATTTCTTTTTAACCAAAGCATCCATAATGTCACTTTTCTTATAGCATCCCAAATCATGTTATCTCGAGCGATTCAGCGTGTGATTCATTTTTAGAGAGCGAGAGATCATTCCATAGGACCGTAAGTATACCGAGAATTTACACCAATTGAGAACCATGCTCCAAACTCCTTGAGAAAGAGGCGACTAAGTAGGACATGGAAACCTTCTTCATCAACCGTCTGGCAAAAGTACACTTGTAACATGGTAGACTTACACCTCTTCTTAGTAAATTGGACTTGGTAGGAAGTCTGTTTAGAGATGCTCTCCAGAAGAAGATGTTGACTTTCGAAGGAAGAGACTTATTCCAACTATGTTGTCGTAAATGCTACCAGCCGCATTGGAACCAAGAATTGCGTGTTTCAGTTTGGAAACCGAAAAATAGCCCGAAGTAGACATGTTCCAGTAATGCACATCTTTGGTACCTGTAGTGATGGAAAAACAAGATAATAAAGAGTAAAGGTTATCGATCTCCCCAAGTTCCCTCCCTCTCGGCTCCCTCACTCAATCACATCTCCACCTCCAAGAACCTCCCTCCAAAAGTCCCACATCCCTCACCATTGCATCTTTATGAACAGCTAGTCTAAACATTTTAGGAAACATATTTCTAAGACACCCTTGCCCCACCCAGTTGTCCTCCCAAAATTTGGTATCCGCCCCATTCCCGATTTTCTTCACATGCGACGTAAATAATGAAACCCCCCACTATCTATTTGTTCCCCAACACAGACAATAGCTCTCCACACTTTCCTTTAACCATCCTACTCCTCTCTCACCGAACCTCCATTTTCACCATGCAAAGCTACCACCACTTTTCTCCAAAGGGCTCCCTCCTCAGACTTAAAACGCCACCACCACTTCCCAAGCAAAGCCAAATTTTGTTCCCTAATACCCTCAACCCCCAAGCCTCCAAAGTTTTTGTGTTTCAAAATTTGATTCCAAGAGATCCAAGCTAATTTTCTCTCAATCCCCCCTCCCCAAAAGAAACGAGCACGTAATCTCTCAATGGTATCAATGACACATCTAGGAGCATGGAAAATAGAGAGAAAGAACACCGGTAGACTGCCAAGCACCGCTTTAAGCAAAGCCAATCTTCCTCTAATTGAGAGTAGACGAGCTTTCCAACCTGCTAGTTTGTTATTAATATTGTCCAAAATAGGTTGCCAAAGCCCTTTTTTTTCATATTCATCCCAACAGGTAAGCCAAGATAAGTGAATGGAAATATACCATTTGTACACTTGAGATCTCAGAGTCCCAGTGAGCCAAATCAAAGTCGAAACATTCATTTCAAAAAGTCTACTCTTTCCAAAATTTATATTCAACCCCAAATGTCGGCAAAGATTTTTAGAATTCTACCCAAGTTCAACAAATTAGTCTTTTCCCAAATACCAAAGAAAATCGCATCATCAGCAAACTGCAAATGAGTGACGCTAACTCCGCTATTTTCGACCTCAATTCCTTTCAACAATTGTTTATTAACCGCGGTTTGTACAAGAACATTAAGAGATTCAGCAACCAAAAGGAATAAAAAATGTGAAAGGGGTCACCTTATCTGATTCCTCTTTCTAATTCGAATTCTGAGGAGGGGCTGCCATTAATAAGAATTGACACTTTGGCCGATGACAAACATTCTTTTATCCAACTTCTCCACTTTTCCCCAAAATTCATTTGAATCATGATAGAGTCCAAGAAATTCCAATTCACTGAATCAAAGGCTTTGGCAAAGTCGACTTTAAAGAGAAAGGATTTGATTTTCTTCCTTTTAACATAATCTATCATCTCATTAGTGATCAAAACTCCATCCAATATTTGTCTTCCTTTTTTTAAGTAAGCGGTGGCAATCACTAATCAGGCAATGAACCACACATTTAAGTCTTTCATCTAACAACTTAGAGGTGATTTTATAAATGGATCCAATGAGACTAATAGGTCTGTAGTCAGAAAAGGACGTCGTATTAGAGATTATTAGAAAATATGTATTTATTGTGTATATTTTGTTGTAATTACCGGTTGATTCTGTATATCTTGTATTTATTACGTAGGATACTTTCACACCATTGTACCTTTGTATAAATTATAACTTTACCAAAGCAATACAATCATCACATTTCAAAATCCTTTATGGTAGCAAGAGCCATTTTAATTTTATTTTTTCCTTTCTCGACTAATTTCATCTTCACAGTCAAAAGACTGCAAATGTCTACCTTGTCCGACCAAACTAGCTCCGGCAATGCTACCGCCGGCGCAGCTGCTCTTCCTCCACTCGTTCCATTTAACTCAGGCGTTCAAGCTCCAATCAAGCTAACTGAAGATAACTACATCATCTGGGAGGTTCAATTTCGCTTCCCTCCTCACCAGCTCGACCTTCTCGGTTATGTCGGCGGGACAAAATCCAAGCCACCGGAAACCATCACCACCGGAGATTCCACCGTAAGCAACCCCGCCTTTCATACCACCGGGTCCGCGGGACAATCGATTCTCAATGCCCTGCTCGGTTCCTCTCTCCAACTCGGCCCTCTCCGCCGTCAATCGGCCTTCTTCTTCACGTGATGTATGGAAACGACTCAGGACATTTTTGCTAAACCTCTCGGGCCGTGTGAAACAGGTAAAATACTCTCAAAGGCATTGTGAAAGGTAATCGCGATATTACAGTACATTCAGGCCATCCGTGCTAAGGCAAATGAACTAGCAATTCTTGGGTCTCCAATGGACCCGGAAGATCTTCTCGACATTATTCTCGACAACTTGGGTGATGAGTATACCGATCTAGTTCGGTACGTTCGGGCTCGGGATACAATTATTTCCATTGATGAGCTTCATGCGAAGCTCTAAACAATGATGCATCCCGTCAAAGGCTCATTCCGGCACTCCTCTCGCCGTTGCTCATGCCGCATATCGGCCACCACAAGCTCCACGACCCCAAAATCCAAATAGTCGATCTGCTTTGCCCTCCAAGACCGCCGTATCTCGGTAAGTGCCAAATGTGCCGGGCTCAAGGACATAGTGCTCGTTGGTGTCCCAATTTTCGATTCATTCCGGTTTCGCTCGCAATCTCCACGCCCCCCAACAGTCGGGACTTGGACCACAAGCACACATGGCCGATTGGCTCCACTCAGTGTACGTCCCCAATCTTGGCTTCTTGCGGTGGCGCATCACACCATGTTACAAACGACCTAGCCAATCTTGCCTCTCCACTCGCCATACACGGTTCTCGACGACATGATGATTGGTGACGGTACTCCTCTTTCCATTACACACATTGGCTCTACTTCCTCTCCCTTCCCACTTAAATTTCCGTCTAAATGATGTCTTATGCGTACACTGAATTTCCATAATTTATTATCAATTTCTCAATTTTCTCGTTACTAATAATGTGTCTATTGAATTTTTCCGGACGCTTTTCATGTAAAGGAGATTCCACGGGCAAATGCCTTCCGACAGGACTCTGCTAAAGATGGCCTCTACACCAGCCCGATCGTCCCTCATTGCCTTTCTTTGCTACGCGCCTCTAAAGACACTTGGCATTCCCGTTTAGGCCACCCCGCCCCTCCTATTTTACGTTCAATTTGTTCTGTTGCAAATTTACCTTTTTTAAATAATGTTAATTCTGAACACTGTCATGCTTGCCTTTTGAATAAAAGCCACAAGTTACCTTTTGGCTCTTCAACATTACAGTCCACTCGCCCACTCGAAATTTTATTCTCTGATGTTTGGTCTTCCCCTGTTTACGGTGTTGATGGCTCAAAATATTACGTAATTTTTGTTGATCACTTCACAAAGTATATCTGGTTTTACCCTCTGTCACGTAAATCTGACGTTGCTACGATTTTTCCTAAATTTAAAACACTCGTTGAAAAATACTTTGACGCCTCCATTAAAATTATATACACGGATAACGGAACCGAATTCACTTGTCTACGGCCATTTCTCTCCACATGGTATTTCTCACTTCACCACCCTCTCCACACTCCTGAACACAACGGCTACTCTGAGCGTCGTCATCTTCACATTGTGGAAACCAGTCTCGCCCTTTTAACACATGCCTCCATACCCGTCACTTATTGGCCATATGCTTTCACCACTGCTGTGTATCTAATTAATCGCCTCCCCACCCACACCCTCGACATGCAATCTCCCTTCCAGAAAATATTTGGCCACATCCCAAACTACGAAAAATTACGCGTTTGGATGCCTATGTTACCCATGGCTACGCCCATACACATCTCACAAACTCGAATCTCTCTCTCGTGCTGTGTATTTATTGGTTACTCCTTACTCAAAGTGCATACCTGTCTTGACACCAGTGAAAACCGTCTTTATACATCCCGCCATGTTAAATTCGTTGAAACCGTGTTTCCACTCGCCACATCCCCTACGGCTTCCCTGCACCTCGGACCATCCCCTATCCTCATGGATCCCCTCCTTCCTTCCCCACCCGAACCCCTCCTACCCTCCCACCACCTCCCCCTCGGCACCCTCCATGAATTCTCACCCTATGACCACTCGGGCCAAAAATAACATCACCAAACCAAACCACAAACTCTCACTCATGGCGCACCTTCCTCCCCCTGAACCCGAACCCACATCTCTTCCTCAGGCCCTAGCCTCCCCTGCCTGGACCCATGCCATGCAACTTGAGTATGATGCCCTTGTCAAGAACCATACTTGGGAACTTGTACCTGTTGATCCTTCCTTTAATGTTGTTGGTTGCAGATGGGTTTTCCGCACTAAGTATATTGCAGATGGCTCCGTGGATCGTCATAAAGCCCGTCTTGTGGCTAAAGGCTTTCACCAGCGCCCTGGGGTGGATTATTATGAAACCTTTAGCCCAGTGGTCAAACCCACAACCATACGTGTTGTTCTCACTCTTGCTACATATCATGGATGGCCCCTTCGCCAACTCGATGTTAACAATGCATTTCTGCAGGGTAATCTATCTGAGGTTGTCTACATGCAACAACCTCCGGGTTTCTCGATTCACTCATCCAGACTATGTTTGTCGTCTCCATAAGGCCATTTATGGCCTCAAACAAGCACCTCGGGCATGGTATTCTGAGCTTCGCACTTTTCTTCTTTCTGCAGGGTTTACTAATGCCAAGGCCGATGCCTCTCTCTTTGTCCTTCGCTCTGGCTCTCATGTTCTTTATATATTGGTCTCGTTGATGATCTTATTATCACCGGCTCGGATCCTTCCTCGGTTCAATCCTTTATCGATTCCCTTGGTGCTCGATTCTCTCTCAAGGATCTTGGTCCACGATATATTTTTGGGCATTGAAGTGCTCACTACACACGATGGCCTTGCTTCTCTCTCACGCAAGTACATCATTGAGCTCCTTACTAAAACCAAGATGAGTCATGCCAACTCGGTTGCTACACCATTACCCACGGACATCTCCTCTCACACCCACCTCGGGCACTCCTCTCGGATCCACGCTTTTTCGCAGCGACAACGCCGAGTTTACAAGATTTGCTTTTTTACTCGACTGACATTGCCTTTGCTTGTCAATAAACTAGCACAATTCATGCATGCCCCACGGATGTACATGCGGTCCTTTGTCAAACGCCTCTTGCGCTTTCTCATTGGTACTATTGATGATGGCCTTCACATTTTCCGACAATCCCCCTTACATTACACGCATTTTACGATCTTGGACCGTGGGAATCGGCCCGATTACACGCTCATCGGTGCTTACGTTATCTATCTTGGTGAATGCGGTATCCTGGAGTTCCAAAAAGCAACGTACCGTTGCCCGCTCATCCACTGAAGCTGAATATCGATATGTAGCTGACACTGTGGCTGAACTTAAGTGGATTGTCTTTCTGCTCAGTGATCTCGGCTACCCACCCTCTCAAGTGCCGGCCGTCTATTGTGACAACCTTGGTGCTACCCAGGTATGCTTAAATCCCGTCTTCCACTCTCGTATGAAGCACGTTGCTATTGACTACCATTTTATTCGGGATCAAGTTAACCAAGGCATTGTTCGTGTCTCTCATGTCCCTGCTGGTGATCAAATTGCTGACATTCTTACCAAATCATTACCTCGGCTTGACTTTACTTCGTGGCGTGACAAGTTGTGTCTGCGAACTTGACCCACAACTTGAGGGGGCGTATTAGAGATTATTAGAAAATATGTATTTATTGTGTATATTTTGTTGTAATTACCGGTTGATTCTGTATATCCTGTATTTATTACGTAGGATACTTTCACACCATTGTACCTTTGTATAAATTATAACTTTACCAAAGCAATACAATCATCACATTTCAAAATCCTTTACGTCGGATTGGCTTTTTTGGGGACCAGAGCAATAAAAGAGGAGTTGCAGCCTTTTTCTATCCTTCTTGAAGCAGCAAAATCATGAACACATTCCATTAAATCGTCTTTAAGTAGAGACCAATTCGCCTTAAAGAAACCAAAAGTAAAGCCATCCGACCAGTGCCTTATTACTTCCACATCCCCATATCTTGCTTTCTTCACTTCATCAGCGAGAATGGTCTCTCAAGATACTCCTTCAGGTCACTTGGCAATTTTTTAAAGAGTTGTGAGTGGAAGGAGGGTCTTTTTTTGTTAGATTCATGAAATTGGTTTTTGAAAAAACGGACAGCCTCATTTTTAATAACACCAGGATCTTCACACTATTTACCATTAAACACCATACCGGAGATGTTGTTTCTATTATTCCGCCCTCTCACTAGGCAATGAAAGAATTTTGAATTGTCATCACCCTCCTTTATCCATCGAGCCTCGATTTTTGCCTAAGCATTTTCTCCAAAGACCTATCTTTTTCTAAAGCGAGAAGATAAAGCTTTAACTCTTCCTTCAATTTCGCTATAAATCGAGAGTTTTAATTTCCTTAAGTTTATCATATTTATCAACTTCCTTTCTCGCATTTAACAAGTCTTCTTTCAAGTTCTTGAAGGTAGTTTTACTCCATTTCTTAAGGCGACTTTATGATTTTAGCTTTTCTTTAAGTCTAAAGCACCTTTCTACCTTTAACGGTGCACTCATTCCAAGCTTGCAAAACAACTGAATCAAATTCTTTGTGATCCATCCAAGAGTCAAAAAATTTAAAAGGGATAGGGCCACCATCCATTTTACTGCTATTTAACATTAAAGGACAATGATCCGATAAACCTCTATTTAGAGCCACCAAGGAGATATTAGGCCAGGCATCCAAAAGATTAGGAGACACTAAGAATCTATCAATTCTGCTCATCTTGGTACCAGTTTTATTTAGCCAGGTAAACTTTCTACCCTCCAATTTAACATCAATCAAGCCAGCCAAAGATATAAAGTCAAGCAGAATATTAGCATCGTGTTGGCAAAATACAGTACCTTTCCTCTCAAAATCGTAGCAGACAGAATTAAAATCCCCTCGATGTTTTTAATAACTTGCTGATGCGTAAGTCTTTTTTTTGTTTTAATAAGCGGATCCGCAGTAATGTCTTCAGACAGTGTGCTTAGCAGACTTCAATGATATCGCTTCACTATCCAAGTTAAAGAAATAACCATTAGTCGACCTTGTCTCTTGAAAATCACTTAGCCAAATCGCATCATTGTACCTTGCAGAACATCATGAAAATCAGAATATTTAATAGAATAATTCATAGTTCTCTTTAAATATTTAAATAAACTTTCTAATGCATCCCAATGAGACGCATTTGGATTGTGAGTATATCTTGCCAACAAAAGAAATAACTTAATATTGTTTTTAGACCACTTTTTTTTTTCCCAAGAAAACATCTACAAGCTCTAGATCTCTCATCAAAATAATGGGATAAAAATGTTTTATTTCTCCCGTTGATAATATCATTATTATTAGCAAAAATAAAATGCCATCAACATACAAACACAAAATAATATAGCTATTATTGACATTTTTAATATAAAGAGCGCTTATCACCTTTATTAATATGAAGGCCAATTGATAATATAACAACACAACCAACAATAGCAATAATAATATTATTAGAAATTTGAAAACTTCAAAATTGAACACCAAAATCTATAATTAACACTATTTAAATAATACCCAACAAAAACACCAACAGATTTGGGGCCTATCTTTCTTTTCTTAATTGTAGGAATATTAACTTTTGCAATTAAGGCACCCCACACTTCCAAAATATTTAAGCGAAGGTTTTTAACTTTTCCCAAAGTTCATAAGGTGGTGTTTTATAAGAGTTCTTATAAGAAACTCTATGTATGTAGAACCAAGCAAGCAAAAATTATTAAGACATCCAAATATGCATTCACGAGGTGATAATTATATAGACTATATATAATTTTACTTGTGTTGTAATAAAGTGATACTCCCTCAAACATTTTCTATGCCAAAAGTTGGAAGGATATCAGTTCATCATTGAATGAAAACTAAGCGTCCAGTCATGACATTAGTCAAAGATGATCTTCAACCTCCCATATTCCATTTATTTACATGTCTATGTTATATATCCACGGGCGCCCCTGGGGGCCATGGCCTGGAGCCCTCACCCCCACCCCCTCCCTCCCCCTTCCGAAAATCAATGAATTTAAGGGTCAAACAAAATTTCGACCTAATATTATATATATATATACCGTATTTATATGAACAATGAATGTATTACCTTAATGGTTAGCAATCTAGTATACTAAATATGAGACTTGGTTTTGAATCTTGCTAGCTACAATAAATTTTGTTTTTTTAAACTAGGACTAGGAGTCAAATAAATAGGTTTTTTTCCTTCCAAACCAATGATTATCTCACGCAGCTTTTTGTTTTATTTTTTTAATATTTATTTTAGTTCTTCGTTTTTTTTTTTTTTTAGCGAGAGGCCTAAAATTCTTTTTACCCCTTAGTCTAAATTTGGACAGTGCTGCCATTGTATATATCCAACATGAATAGTTAGGCCGTTCAAATATCTCCCAATATTGAAGGCCTTTCACAGAAAATCCATGCCAGAATTAACGATGTAAGAGGCAACACTAATCTTACCGACTACAAACCATTTTTTTTTTTTAATTTTATTAAATGAAATGACTGATAATTAAGATCGAGTATAGTATTGCATCATGCAGAAGGCAAACCAATGTACAGTCTTATCATCTAACTACATCAGATAGTCACTATAATTTAATTCTAGCAATTTATTTTATCTGCCAATAGGTTTATGTGGTATTCGAGGTTATTTTGATTGCACACAAATTTCACATTTTTCTTGATCAACAGTAGACTTTGGATTAAGATCTAAAGTCAACATTCATTTATTAGTGCCAAGATTATCATGAGCAAGTCTAGTATATCAAGTATCACAACAAACTACTGAAAATACTTAGGTGACTAGTTAACAATTAATAATAAGCGTCGTGTGTAGTTTAAAGACTAAACATCGTAACACTCTTGGTAAGGCACATGGCTATATCGCGATGTGTGGGCGGTCCGATAAAGTGAATAACTCTCTTTGACCTATAAACGGCTAAATGGTAGGGGACTTCGCGAGCGTGTGCACTATCGGGTCTTAACCCGTGGCTTTCGTGTGATCCATCGATAGGTTACAAACGATACCTCGTTGTGGGTAGCACCATGTATTGTGCCCTTGAGTGCCTATGTAACAAAGATAAGTTAAGTAGAAACGCGTTTAGTCACGACATATTGATGGATATGGAGTGGACCTAGAATTGAGTCGGTCTCATAAAGATAACTTAATAATAACTAATGAACCTTTCGATGTAAGGCTTAATTATACATTAGCTTCTTCCTCTTACTAAGTACATTGTACTTAACTCAATTGCATATGTTGTTTTGTGTGCTTTTGGGGTGAGAAGACGAATAAGGTTAGCCTTGAGCTCATTGAGGAGTTCGATGATGATTTTGATGACGTTGATGCCATGTTGATGCTTTCTTTCACTTTTCTATTAAAGGTTGTACTAGATTATGTTGTAGATTCTTTAACTAACATGTTGTAATTTTATTCTGAGTTTGTAAGACAAGTTTTATATATTTCTTTTGGAACATCGTACGTTGTAAGATTTATATCATTGTTATAAGCTTTTTCCTTTCCACCCCTAGTTGGTTTGTATTTTGTTCTAGTAGTATTTATGGTTTTGCCCGATCTTTTTTAGCTTCCGTTTGCTTTAATTTTGATACGACGACGTAGGTTGGCGTATAATATTAAATTTATTTAATGTTATACGTGCCGAACGTTCTCTTCCGGATAAGGACTCGGTATCCGGGAGCGGGGCGTTACAAAATGTTAATGGTGTGAGATTATAAGATTAATTAAGGTATTTATTTGGAAAATTTCTTTTAACCCTATGAAATATCTTATATATAGTCCTATTATTTACAAAATCCTTAAAAATTCTTCATATATAATTGCAAATTGTCCGGAATAAAGTTAATTAAATCATGTGGGTCGGTAGTTTTCATTTTACACTTCTGTATAAGTGAGCATAAGATATATCACAGACATACCAAAATACACATATATTTATAGAGAGAGAAAAAGATGGCAAAGCATTTTTTCTTGATGTTCTTGGTTTTGTTCACTGTTCCGGCTATTATACTTTTCACAGATGTGGAAGCAAGGAAACTCAACCAGTACTCGAAAGGTAAAAATATTTTTTGTTTTGCGATGAAATATTGTTTTTATTGTTTTTTTTTTTTTTTGGTTGTTGTTGTTGAAAACTATTGTGATGGCGACGATCTTGATTGTTCAAATCCAGCTATAGAAGTTCATGTTTTTGATATTTCCAAGATTTTGCTGGCGTCGGTTGTTCCTATTGTTGAGGATGATTATTCGAGTGGTGATGTGTCACAAGCCGAGGGTCATCCGTGGCGTGCCTTGGATAATGATGACTCGCACGACGGTAATACGAGATAGTGATGAACCGGACCACGAATTTCGTCCGTTCTTTGGGCTATAGTCGTGTTGAGCAGCCGAAACCGAGGATCGTCGTCCGTGGCGGGCCTTTTTATTAATGGTGGCTCGAGATGGACATGACTCGGCACGCGAATCTTGGATGGAAATGTCGAGTCAAATCATGAGTCGAAAGTGATCATGATAATGATGCGGATGTGGAAGACAATAGTTACGATTCGGAAGCGGTGGTGGTGAAAAAGATGTTGATTTCTCGTCTAGATAATTTTCTTCTTTCACTTTAATTCACTAACGAAAATGACTTTTGAGCGTCAATCGTGAGAATCATCGTCGATTCTTGACTTTAAAATCGACTTTCTACCAGTTGATGATTCAAAAATTCTTGCGTGTGTGGCGACCGGTGAAATCAATGGGTTGCAAATAATAACCCCACAAATAAAGGGGAATTCGTTTAATACACCATTTGCGAAAATTAATCGGTTTCTGTCCCCTCATTTTCGTAAATTTCGCCTATCCACTGCCTTACTTAAGTTGGACGGTACCGCCCAACTTTTTGTCAGATCGCCCCAACTTCTTCTTCTTTTTCTCTCTTTTTTATTACTCGATCATCCGCAAACCTGAATCATCCTCATCAGTTTCATCTCCTTCAATATCCTCATCAGTTTCAATAATTTTCTTTTATTTTATAAATAAGCAGATCAAGACTTTCTGTTTTATTTATAAAGAAGTTTTTCTAGCTTTTGGAATTTGGAATTAATCATGAGAATGGGTTTGTATGTACATTTATCATGGATATCATCAATAAGAAAAGATCCAAATATATATATATACTAGAGGCGTATGCAAGGCGTTGCACTTAGAGCCTGCCTTATTTGAAGTTTTATGTGCTTTATGTACATTACTCTTGTAGGAATAATGTACATTCCAAAATCTTGTTTTCGATCATTACATACATATTACGACTCACGAGCCAAAAGCTTAAACTTAAGTTTCATTACATATGCATAAAAGAGTAGTACTAAAGGCATAATTAACATAAAGCCCTCAACAGAAAAACATTGAGCTAGACACACGTTCTCATTCAGCTTAGAATGAGCCTGAACATGGGTAGAACGAGCATGACTCACACCGCAATGGCTCGAAGAGGCCTTTGACACGTCCTCGTACCTTGACCATTGTGCTATCTACGTTGCAACCAAGTGAGCATAGCAAACCGGAGCAACTGCACAACCACAATCAATAAAGAAAGAAACAATCATCAAGAGCAAAACCGAAGGATAGAATATTGATGGCCAGGTATAATAAGAGGCATCATTATAATTTACTTTTCAATTTATATTTTTCAGTTCTAAAGCTTTGAGATTTTAGTTATGTAGCCAAAAGTGACATTGTCAACCGAATTATGTACGAAAGCACGGAGCTTAAGTGTTCAATTCCTGTCAGCAAATTCCAGCTTTGATCTTCTTCATGGGGCTGCAGTCTGTGGCACCTGATGGCTTTTTTTCGTCGTGAGAGCTTATGAGCTTCAGTTTTCCCTTATACCATGACATTCGCTTCGTGTCTGTCCTTTTTATCTGTTGAATGACCAAGCAATGTAGCCTTTTAACGTTATCTAATTGTACCGAAAGAATGCCCGACATCACCAATTTAGCAGATATTACCTGAGGTGGTGAAAGTTTCTTTGCGGATTTCTAAGTTTGCAGATGTTAATGCGTCATCAATCTGCTGTGTACCGTGCATATTATTCAATAACCTAAATATAAAAAATAAAGAAACAAAGATAAAAAAAAAACTTCTCAGACAAAAACACGTAAAGCAATGGTAGCAAAACTGAACCCAACACTAATGGATGTAGGCACCTATGTTGTCATAAGATAAGTATGATTGCTAAGGTGCTAAAGCAGCAAAAAAACTGGGCACAACAATAAATCCTAAGACTACAATCAATAATATACATGCAGATGGTTGAAATTTACGAAAACAAAAGGGAAAACATGACACATGTGGAAATTATGCGTGAATGAATTATGTACCAAGTGCCAGAAATATATTCATTCAGGGTCCTCAGGGAATAGGTAATTGAAATTAGGGAATGAATGAGGAGAAGAGACAAAAATATTTCATCAATTGAATAGAAGGGCGATCTTTTGAAACTTTTGCATAAAGGACAAAACTATTTATCCACTATCGAAATTCACTTGTGTTGAAATTCATTTATTTAAATTCACTTGCCGAAATTCACTATCGAAATTCACTAATTTTCAAAATTCATTGTCGGGATTCACTGATTTTCGGGATTCACTGTCAAAATTCACGATTTCGGGATTCACTAGGGAGATTCACTGATTTTTGGGATTCACCGTTTGTCCTTCTCGCTATAAAATTATGCGATTGTCCTTCTCCTATAAAAATATGTAGTTGTCCTTGTTTGCTTAATAATATTCCAGATTGTGTCCTTATCCCTAATTTCCCATTGAAATTATGTACCAAGTACAACAGCTTTAGGAAGTTTGCATTACCTGTTTCCTGATGAAGAAGGTTGTGCAAAGACGCCAACGATTGACTGATCATGTGAGAAAGAAACGTCTTCTTTTTCTGCCAAGTAAACACATGGAATTGTGAGAAATCGAATAAGAAATCCTTTTTTTAATAAACAAAGTGTGGTTAGCACACAGCCAAAAGTAAGGGGTTACTCTATTTGAGATATCACAGGCCATCCATCCCCCCTCCCCCTCCCCCTCCTCAGAAACCTCTGAAAGGCTCTCTATAACCATAAACATTTGGTATCCCAATACGAAAAAGAGGGTACCTCATTCAAATAACAAAAAAAAAAACAGCAAATGAAGTCAAGAATGAAAAGGAGAAATCCCCATGAAAAGCTTCCTTCTACCTTTAACCCACCAACATTTCATAAATTAATAATAGTTCTTATTCAAGCCACTTACAAGGAACAAAAGTTTCAAGCATAGCAATTGCACAGCATCTATGCGTTTCAAATTTGAGAAGAAAAAAACACTTGGTTTACCAGCTAAAACATTTGCAGGTATATGATAAGGCAAATGATGGAGTTTTCCTTCTTCAGCATCATACTTCAGCACAGGCAAAAATCCATATTCATCTCCTACATACCTGGACAACCCATACAGACAATTATATCCTGCAACTATTCACCTCAACATAAATCAATCAATACTTAAATCAACCAGAAAGCAGTCCTTCAGTTCTTTACATGAATTGGGTGCCATATATTACAGAGAAGGAAGTTATATGGGATTCCCATAATAAATTAGAGGAGATACACCTGTTTTCAAGATCCCAAACCTGTCAAAGTTATTTGCAAGTCAGCACAAAAAATGAACCATAGAAAGCAAAGAAGGCACAGAAAAAGTTGAAAATTTATAAACTGCCTAACCTTGTACCTGAATTTCATTTTCATTTGTGACACTCACAAGAAATCCTTGATTTTGGAGGAACTGGATTAAGCCCAATAAAAGGAATAAATCAGTAGTGAAAAATATATAGAAGAAGAGAAAATTTATGAAAAGGAGGACAGGCGGCCGAGTTATGCATATTAAGCCAAAAAACAAATTGAATCATCAAAAGGAAACAAGGAATAACTTATATTCAAGATAATCAACTGCAAAATTAACATAAACAAATACTATCAAATCGAACAATGAATGTGTACTTACAAGATGATCTGATCTAATGCCATAAACACCAGAAAGTTCTGGTACATTCCATTTTACCTAGCATGGATAAAAAGGAAAAGGTAAACATGATCAGCAATGAGTACAAAAAAGTCTACCAAAAAGTCTACATTGGTTTCAAAGGTCTACATTCTTGTTCAATTTTCTTTTTGGGTTGTTTCAATTTACATTTGACCAACAAATTTACACTGTCAAAGAAGTTGCAACATAGAAGTTGTGAAAATCAAGGATAAAATATTTAAAACTATTACCTCATCTCTTTTATTTTCTTCAAGTTGTGAAATCTTCTACATCAAAGAAACATGTTTGATGATCGAGATGTTTCCTCTTACTCCATTTAGCCTTCTGTAACACTGAAGTTTGTGCTTTTAGTTCATCTTCAATCCTCTATGGAATACCGAGACAATTTTCATGGATCTTCAGTGTCCTGCTTCATCAAAAAGGAAAAAAACTCAATTTTATTATAAATAAATTTACAATTCGAACCACATGTAAGATATCGCAAACCCTAAGATTGAAGCAGGTTCATTATTCAGCACAAAAACAATAAACAAACAGAAGAGATTCAGAAGGAAAAGAGGGAATTGAATTCGAAGAGATTCAGAAGAAAAAGAGAAAACGAAGCCCGTTACCTGCCGGACTTCGAACGGCCGGAGAACAAAGCACGAAACACACCTTCCAGAAGAAGAGGAGGAGACCGGCAGAAATGAGAAATGGAACCCGATTAAATTTAGCACCATCATCTTCTACCTTCGGTGCTTGAAGATAATGGAAGGTGTGAGTGGAAAACGGAAAACGAATGGGCAAGGAAAACGGTGGTGGAGCTTCAAATTCAGAGTGGAGTGGAAGACGGCGATACAGATACGCACAAGAAGGGGATGACACGCGTCTGCCCTAGCATCAATCAAAAACGACGTCGTTTCCTTTTTTCAGCAGAAAAGACAAAATTGTCGTACCCATTATAGACAATTAATAGGTACTCCATATATAGATATATATATATCTAGTGGCGTAACGTGCCCGCATGCGTTTTGGCCCTCATTGCCGCCAAATTATTGTTTCTTGAGTTGAATCATCGGTTAGATCCAAGTTTTGTATCGGTTAGATCGGTTTGCATCTCAGGTTGTCAGACCTCTCTGCATCTAGCACATGGCGTTTAAGCGTATCCCAGCCTCATTGGTCATATTTTTGGATGTGTCTAATTGAACCATCATGCGTGCATTCAGCATCCACGAGAACTTGGACTTGAATCAAAGAAACAGTACAGATTACAGAAAAGTTAAATGCAACATTTTTGCAAGAAGTTTCATGTTAACTAATAATGATTAGTAAATGCTACGCACAAACCATTCACTAATTAAAGAGTACATTTCTTATCATTGAGAAAGTCACCATAAACAAAAATAGTCGGTCCAAGCAAGAAAAAAACAGAGGGCATTCAGTAGGCAAAAAAGGAATTCAAGTTGAAATTACCTTGTCATATCCACGCAAACATACTACTTGCTTATCTTAAAATATGATATGACACACTAATCGTCTTCCATGCAATAAGGTGAAGACAATGTGATCATCTATAACAAACTTAGAGCATCAGATCCTGATTGATTAGTTCTGCTCTTGTTCACGGAAAGATTTTTCTGCTTATGTTCACCAAAAGATTAGCTTATGTTTTCCATCAGTAGCAGTAGCAATAGCAATAGTAGTAAATTTGAACAAATATGAACTAAAATGTCCTAATATGCCATGGTAAAATACGATCTAATATATAGTCTTTAATACCACATATTTATACGCTTCAAAATTCACCTTTGATCATTTCCAAAATTCACCAAACAAACCATTTTTAAGGAATTTAATTAAATAAATCCGAGATAATCGAAACTCAAAACTACAAGAAAAACACAAATGAGACAGTACTCTGTAGAAGAAAGTAAGCCTGACCTATAAATGACTCATACCTCCCCAAAGCTCCTTTCCCAATCATTGTGAGTAGCTCAAAATCGTCGGCGCCCATTTTGTGCCTTTGGAGGCGCATGTATTCCGTTTCTTTTTTCTCCAAAAATTTCAGTACATTACTTTGATCTTCCTCAGAGACATCCGCCTCTGCCAACTTCTTCTCAAGTAAATTGCGCCTGCATGCACCATAAAGTGAATATACAATTTGAGTACTTTCTAACAGTCATTCACTTAAAAACAGTAAAAGGAAGAAAATTTCTTGAAAACGGAATATTTCCTAATTAAGCACTTAAAAGCACAATTGTTGAAGCGCAACTTTTGACTGGAGAACTAACAGTAAATTGTCCTACCATAGCACCATGGTGCTTACTACCACCGAGAATTGCATCCAACTATTAACCATTGGTTACTTGAAATTCTGAAAAATAAATTAGTGAATGACAAATTTCAGAGCTTTAATGAAGTGATTAGCAGTACATCTAAGTAAATAAATGTTCTCTATTGTCTATCATTTGAAGTTATATGCCGAATAACTGAATATGGGAATCAACACATTGAGTTACTGAGTTTGTATCAAACATCACATAGTCATATGTATCTTTACATTATATTAAGCTATTGTTTCTCTAGTAAATCACAAGTTACGTTATAAAATGAGAACCAATTAGCGGTGCCAAGAGTAACTCGATGAATATTACTTACCGTTCTCTTCTCTCCTGCAAATTTTCATCTGTGACTTGTAATGATTCTCAATGTACTGCTTTGCAGCAGCAACCTTTGTTTGGTAATGTTGAGGCTTCTTCAGCCGATATAGGATCATCATCGGCTTCTTCCCTTCCACTATTACCCATTGAGTCCTTCTTCTTGTTAGATGACCTCAATCTATCCACGTGGCTTGTAATTTCTGGAACCAACTTCTAGCTGAATCCATCTATCACTGCGCCTCATGAAGCAACTTAACTCCCACAATAACCTCCTCTTGTTCTAAGCCAAGTAGTATGATATTTTAAGATAAGCAAGTAGTGTGTCATATCATGCAAAGTTTTGCGCCTAGACAGCATTAAAAATTACAAAGAATAAGTAAGAATCTGGTGCAGCACACAGATCAAGGATATGATCGCCAGAAGAGATACCCAAGGCGGAAACAGCAGCTCCTGAAGCTGCATCAATTCCATATATCTGAATAACAAGAAACATCAAGTTCTTTAGATATAGAAAGAAAAGGCAAGTAATACCAGCCAAAGCCACATGCAATTGATCATAAATGCTGAGACTGTACATTCAGGGGGCTGGGACATAATGAAAATGACCAGAAATCCACCCACATTTCATCAGCTACATAGCACTGAAGGTTAGGGGAATCTTCCCTTCCACAATTTACAGGTATTGTGTTCTCCGAGTGTAAACATCAAAAACAAAATGTGATATGAGTACAATAGAAATCCAAGTAATAACCGCTTTGGAACACATCATGTACGTAGTCGACACCATTCTTTAATAAGATCCAGTGTAGTACAGAGAAAACAACAAATGAGACAGATGATTTTCTTCAAAAATAAAAGCATATCTTGCAAAATGTAGGATGAAAGGAAAGGCACAGACCAAAATAGTTCCATTCCCCAAGCTGTTCAATGGGCTAGTAATATCCGTTCCACCCATTGAACCGACCAACATGATTTGCTTGACTCCAACATCTTTGGCTACAAAGGGTCAACTAAAGTACATCAGTGAAGCAAGCACAAAAAAAAAAATCGATGTCGAGCTTAAGGGGATTCACAATCCGCATCGATTTGATTCTTTTGCTCAATCCAATCAACTCACCAAAATGCAAAAAACCCAAACGATCAAGACGTTAATGCGGTGGCGTGAAGAATGATGAAACAACAATGCAAGTCCGAATGAAATAACATAGTGGAAGAACCGAGCTTACATCATTAGAACTAAAGGCAACAATATAAACAACCTTCAATGTAAACAAATAGATCAATCAACAAAGAATCGAGATGAAAATAACGCAGTGAAAGAAGTGGAGGACAGTGAAAATGAGATGAAATGTAGAAGCTAATTAAATGGCACACAAGGTAAAAGCCATATAGGAGAAGATGACACACTGATGCAAAGGAAAGCAAATCAGAGAACCCAAATTAATCGCATAATCCACCCATCGTTGGTAAATCGCACTTATTACCAAGCAATTCAATTGCAAAAGCGAGACGGTAAAAATATAGATTGAGAAATAGCAATTTATAACGGAAACATGTTCGTCGAGGAAGGAAAAACCAACAGACAAGCAACCCTATGTAAATGAAAACGCCAAATAAAAAAACGCAAACTTTGTATCAACAAAGAATCGAGATCAAACAACGCAGTTGAAAGAACCTGGAGGACAGGAAAATGAGATGAACGAAGCTAATTAAATGGCACACAAGCGTAAAGCCATATAGAGAAGATGACACACAGATGCAAAGGAAGCAAATCAGAGAACCCAAATTAATCGCACAACCCGCCTTCGCTGGTAGATCGCACTTATTACCAAGCAATTCAACTGCAAAAGTGAGACGGTAAAAATACTGAGATTGAGAAATAGCAATTTATAATGGAAACATGCCCGCCGTAAGGAAAAACCAACAGATTAGCAACTCCAATGAAATGGGAAAATGCCTGCTCGGATTTTATAGCAAAGCAAAACAAACAAGTAATAAATAAATCCGGTTTACCCCAAGTGTGGATCGTAGTATAGCGATTAAAATCGAGTCGATCCACAGTGGAATCGAGGTTGGTTTAGTTCTTAATTTTTCAAAGTTTGTCACGGAAAATAAAAACAAAACAGAATTAAAAACGAAACAATAAATCGACATGAGGGTTGTCAATCCAAAGCCGTGAAAGATAAGTTACTAACTAAGTTATTTCTACTTTATAACTAAAACTACAATTTCTACGATTACTACGATGAAGACGAAAGCAAGACACACAACGATTTCTTTTCAATTAATTTAACAACGAACAAGCAATGATCCACCGATTCCACAACACTCAATTTCTTCTCTCGATTATCTTGTAGTGATTTAACTAAAATTGTGATTCACCCATCAAAGGTATGAATTTCTACTTTAGTGTAGAAAAGTTCGCCTATCAATCTTTTATCTTTCGATTTTAAAGATTAACGCTTTCATAACAAAGGTGTGAAATCTCTCAATTTACGTAATCTAGATATTCAACCTAACAACTCTCGTTATTTTTAGGTTAAAAATCTAATCTTTACTACGGTGATCTAAGATTTAACGACTCGTCAAACGTTAAACATCAAATATGCACCGATCTCTCGATATAATTGCATAAAACGAATAAAGCATAATAAAGATACAACTTTTATTAAAACTTACAAAACAATCCAAAAGTCGAGATCGAGATCTCGCTAAGAATCGGTTTCACGTTGCTTGTTCCAACGTCGCTTTAACCTCTCATCATCATTTGATTGTTTAAAATCATTTTTTTTTTTAGAGGTTGTATTCTTCGGAAATAACAACTATAAAGAACGACGATCTTTTGATAATTTCCCGAGGATTACAATAATACTACAATATTATTATTTTGATACATATATATAAGTATATAAGTATATATATAAGTATATAAGTATATAGATCTATATATATGTATATAAGTATATATATATATTGATACTACAAAAAGAAAAATAAAACAAGAAAAATGAAAGAAAAGAAATTATATATATATATATATATATATATATATATATATATATATATATATATATATATATATATATATATATATATGAGTACTACAAAAGAAATAAGAACAAGAAGGTAAAGAAATTTGGCAGAAAGCAGGGGCAAGGATTCTGCTGAAGTTGAGCCTATTTATAGGGAAAT
>JAOBSW010001155.1:0-82846 GCA_026214975.1 Gentiana macrophylla | reverse complement strand
CGATATCACATAAAGAGAATTACAAACGCTTTTTTCAGACTTTTTTCGCACTCCATAGAGTACTTAATCGGTGATTTTTGATTCTTGTACAAGGCCATTCTCGCCTCCGCTTTGCTTGCCGCTTGCGCCGGGCGCGCTTATTTATCGCTCGGTCGATATCACATCAAGATTTCCAAAGAGAATTACAAACATTTTTTCAGACTTTTTTTCGCACTCCATAGAGTACTTAACTCGTGATTTTTGATTCTTTGTACAAGGCCATTCTCGCCTCCGCTTTGCTTGCCGCTTGTGCCGGGCGTGCCTTATTTATCGCTCGTCGATATCACATCGCATTTCAAAGAGAATTACAAACGCTTTTTTCAGACTTTTTCGCACTCCATAGAGTACTTAATCGTGATTTTTGATTCTTGTACAAGGCCATTCTCGCCTCTCGCTTTTGTTTGCCGCTTGCGCCGGGCGTGCCTTATTTATCGCTCGTCGATATCACATCGCATTTCAAAGAGAATTACAAACGCTTTTTTTCAGACTTTTTTTTTTTTGCACTCCATAGAGTACTTAAATCGTGTGATTTTTGATTCTTGTACAAGGCCATTCTCGCCTCCGCTTTTTTTGCCGCTTGCGCCGGGCGTGCCTTATTTATCGCTCGTCGATATCACATCAAGATTTCAAAGAGAATTACAAACGCTTTTTTTCAGACTTTTTTCGCACTCCATAGAGTACTTAATCGTGGTGATTTTTTGATTCTTGTACAAGGCCATTCTCGCCTCCGCTTTGCTTGCCGCTTGCGCCGGGCGTGCCTTATTTATCGCTCGTCGATATCACATCAAGATTTCAAAGAGAATTACAAACGCTTTTTTTCAGACTTTTTTCGTGCACTCCATAGAGTACTTAATCGCGGTGATTTTTGATTCCTTGTACAAGGCCATTCGCCCTCCGCTTTGCTTGCCGCTTGCGCCGGGCGCGCCTTATTTATCGCTCGTCGATATCACATCAAGATTTCCAAAGAGAATTACAAACGCTTTTTTTTCAGACTTTTTTTCGCACTCCATAGAGTACTTAATCTGTGTGATTTTTGATTCTTGTACAAGGCCATTCGCGCTCCGCTTTGCTTGCCGCTTGCGCCGGGCGTGCCTTATTTATCGCTCGTCGATATCACATCAAGATTTCAAAGAGAATTACAAACGCTTTTTTCAGACTTTTTTCGCACTCCATAGAGTACTTAATCGTGCTGTTTTTTGATTCTTGTACAAGGCCATTCTCGCCTCCGCTTTTGCTTGCCGCTTGCGCCGGGCGCGCCTTATTTATCGCTCGTCGATATCACATCAAGATTTCAAAGAGAATTACAAACGCTTTTTTTCAGACTTTTTTCGCACTCCATAGAGTACTTAATCTGCGGTGATTTTGATTCTTGTACAAGGCCATTCTCGCCTCCGCTTTGCTTGCCGCTTGCGCCGGGCGCGCCTTATTTATCGCTCGTCGATATCACATCAAGATTTCCAAAGAGAATTACAAACGCTTTTTTTCAGACTTTTTTCATCTCCATAGAGTACTTAACTGCGGTGATTTTTGATTCTTTGTACAAGGCCATTCTCGCCTCCGCTTTGCTTGCCGCTTGCGCCGCGCGCCTTATTTATCGCTCGTCGATATCACATCAAGATTTCAAAGAGAATTACAAACGCTTTTTTCTCAGACTTTTTTTCGCACTCCATAGAGTACTTAACTGTGATTTTGATTCTTGTACAAGGCCATTCTCGCCTCCGCTTTGCTTGCCGCTTGCGCCGGCGCGCCTTATTTATCGCTCGTCGATATCACATCAAGATTTCAAAAGAGAATTACAAACGCTTTTTTTCAGACTTTTTTTCGCACTCCATAGAGTACTTAAATCGTGTGATTTTTGATTCTTTGTACAAGGCCATTCTCGCCTCCGCTTTGCTTGCCGCTTGCGCCGGGCGCGCCTTATTTATCGCTCGTCGATATCACATCAAGCATTTCAAAGAGAATTACAAACGCTTTTTTTTTCAGACTTTTTTCGCACTCCATAGAGTACTTAATCGTGATTTTTGATTCCTTGTACAAGGCCATTCGCCTCCGCTTTGCTTGCCGCTTGCGCCGGGCGTGCCTTTATTTATCGCTCGTCGATATCACATCGCGATTTCAAAGAGAATTACAAACGCTTTTTTTCAGACTTTTTCGTACCCATAGAGTACTTAACTGCGGTGATTTTTGATTCTTGTACAAGGCCATTCTCGCCTCCGCTTTGCTTGCCCGCTTGCCGCCGGCGCGCGCCTTATTTATCGCTCGGTCGATATCACACATCAAGATTTCAAAGAGAATTACAAACGCTTTTTTCAGACTTTTTCGCACTCCATAGAGTACTTAATCGTGGTGATTTTTGATTCTTGTACAAGGCCATTCTCGCCTCCGCTTTTGCTTGCCGCTTGCGCCGGCGCGCCTTATTTATCGCTCGTCGATATCACATCGCATTTCAAAGAGAATTACAAACGCTTTTTTTCAGACTTTTTCGCACTCCATAGAGTACTTAATCGTGGTGATTTTTGATTCTTTGTACAAGGCCATTCGCGCCTCCGCTTTGCTTGCCGCTTGCGCCGGCGCGCCTTATTTATCGCTCGTCGATATCACATCAAGATTTCAAAGAGAATTACAAACGCTTTTTTTCAGACTTTTTTCGCAC
Organism: Gentiana macrophylla; assembly: GCA_026214975.1. Taxonomy (NCBI): domain Eukaryota; kingdom Viridiplantae; phylum Streptophyta; class Magnoliopsida; order Gentianales; family Gentianaceae; genus Gentiana; species Gentiana macrophylla. Next base: position 80,154 of record JAOBSW010001155.1, on the reverse strand, counting down.
TCCATAGAGTACTTAACTGTGGTGATTTTTGATTCTTGTACAAGGCCATTCTCGCCTCCGCTTTGCTTGCCGCTTGCGCCGGGCGCGTGCCTTATTTATCGCTCGTCGATATCACATCGATTTCAAAGAGAATTACAAACGCTTTTTTCAGACTTTTTTCGCACTCCATAGAGTACTTAATCGTGTGATTTTTGATTCTTGTACAAGGCCATTCTCGCCTCCGCTTTTTTGCTTGCCGCTTGCGCCGGCGCGTCTTTATTTATCGCTCGTCGATATCACATCAAGATTTCAAAGAGAATTACAAACGCTTTTTTTCAGACTTTTTTCGTACACTCCATAGAGTACTTAACTGTGATTTTTGATTCTTGTACAAGGCCATTCTCGCCTCGCTTTTGCTTGCCGCTTGCGCCGCGCGTGCTCTTATTTATCGCTCGTCGATATCACATCAAGATTTCAAAGAGAATTACAAACGCTTTTTTTCAGACTTTTTTCGCACTCCATAGAGTACTTAACTCGCGGATTTTTGATTCTTGTACAAGGCCATTCTCGCTCCGCTTTGCTTGCCGCTTGCGCCGGGCGCGCCTTATTTATCGCTCGGTCGATATCACATCAAGATTTCAAAGAGAATTACAAACGCTTTTTTTCAGACTTTTTTCGTACTCCATAGAGTACTTAATCGTGGTGATTTTTGATTCTTTGTACAAGGCCATTCTCGCCTCCGCTTTGCTTGCCGCTTGCGCCGGGCGCGCCTTATTTATCGCTCGTCGATATCACATCAAGATTTCAAAAGAGAATTACAAACGCTTTTTTTCAGACTTTTTTCGCACTCCATAGAGTACTTAACTGCGTGATTTTTGATTCCTTGTACAAGGCCATTCTGGCCTCCGTTTTGCTTGCCGCTTGCGCGCCGGCGTGCCTTATTTATCGCTCGTCGATATCACATCAAGATTTCAAAGAGAATTACAAACGCTTTTTTTTCAGACTTTTTTTCGCACTCCATAGAGTACTTAAATCGTGGTGATTTTTGATTCTTTGTACAAGGCCATTCTCGCCTCCGCTTTGCTTGCCGCTTGCGCCGGCGTGCCTTTATTTATCGCTCGTCGATATCACATCAAGATTTCAAAGAGAATTACAAACGCTTTTTTCAGACTTTTTTCGCACTCCATAGAGTACTTAATCGCGGTGATTTTTGATTCTTGTACAAGGCCATTCGCCTCCGCTTTGCTTTCCGCTTGCGCCGGGCGTGCCTTATTTATCGCTCGTCGATATCACATCAAGATTTCAAAAGAGAATTACAAACGCTTTTTCAGACTTTTTTTTCGCACTCCATAGAGTACTTAATCGTGATTTTTGATTCTTTGTACAAGGCCATTCTCGCCTCCGCTTTGCTTGCCGCTTGCGCCGGGCGCGTGCCTTATTTATCGCTCGTCGATATCACATCGCATTTCAAAAGAGAATTACAAACGCTTTTTTCAGAGACTTTTTTTCGCACTCCATAGAGTACTTAACTCGGTGATTTTTGATTCTTGTACAAGGCCATTCTCGCCTCCGCTTTTGCTTTGCCGCTTGCGCGGCGCGCCTTATTTATCGCTCGTCGATATATCACATCAAGATTTCAAAGAGAATTACAAACGCTTTTTTTTCAGACTTTTTTCGCACTCCATAGAGTACTTAATCGTGTGATTTTTGATTCTTTGTACAAGGCCATTCTCGCCTCCGCTTTTTTGCCGCTTGCGCCGGGCGTGCCTTATTTATCGCTCGTCGATATCACATCAAGATTTCAAAGAGAATTACAAACGCTTTTTTTCAGACTTTTTTTCGTACTCCATAGAGTACTTAACCGTGTGATTTTTGATTCTTGTACAAGGCCATTCTCGCCTCCGCTTTGCTTTGCGCTTGCGCCGGGCGTGCCTTATTTATCGCTCGTCGATATCACATCACATCGATTTCAAAGAGAATTACAAACGCTTTTTTTCAGACTTTTTTTCGCACTCCATAGAGTACTTAATCGTGTGATTTTTGATTCTTGTACAAGGCCATTCTCGCCTCCGCTTTGCTTGCCGCTTGCGCCGGGCGCGCCTTATTTATCGCTCGTCGATATCACATCGCAGATTTCAAAGAGAATTACAAACGCTTTTTTTCAGACTTTTTTTCGCACTCCATAGAGTACTTAATCGGTGATTTTGATTCTTTGTACAAGGCCATTCGCCTCCGCTTTGCTTGCCGCTTGCGCCGGGCGCGCGCCTTATTTATCGCTCGTCGATATCACATCGCATTTCAAAAGAGAATTACAAACGCTTTTTTCAGACTTTTTCGCACTCCATAGAGTACTTAATCGTGTGATTTTTGATTCTTTGTACAAGGCCATTCTCGCCTCCGCTTTGCTTGCCGCTTGCGCCGGGCGCGCCTTATTTATCGCTCGTCGATATCACATCAAGATTTCAAAGAGAATTACAAACGCTTTTTTCAGACTTTTTTTTCGCACTCCATAGAGAGTACTTAATCGTGTGATTTTTGATTCTTGTACAAGGCCATTCTCGCCTCCGCTTTGCTTGCCGCTTGCGCCGGGCGTGCCTTTATTTATCGCTCGTCGATATCACATCAAGATTTCAAAGAGAATTACAAACGCTTTTTTTCAGACTTTTTTCGCACTCTATAGAGTACTTAATCGTGATATTTGATTCCTTGTACAAGGCCATTCTCGCCTCCGCTTTGCTTGCCGCTTGCGCCGGGCGTGCCTTATTTATCGCTCGTCGATATCACATCATCAAGATTTCAAAGAGAATTACAAACGTTTTTTCAGACTTTTTTTTCGCACTCCATAGAGTACTTAATCGCGGTGATTTTTGATTCTTTGTACAAGGCCATTCTCGCCTCCGCTTTGCTTGCCGCTTGCGCCGGCGCGTTTATTTATCGCTCGTCGATATCACATCGCATTTTCAAAGAGAATTACAAACGCTTTTTTTCAGACTTTTTTCGTACTCCATAGAGTACTTAATCGTGTGATTTTTGATTCCTTGTACAAGGCCATTCTCGCCTCCGCTTTTGCTTGCCGCTTGCGCCGGGCGCGCCTTATTTATCGCTCGTCGATATCACATCAAGATTTCAAAGAGAATTACAAACGCTTTTTTTCAGACTTTTTTTCGTACTCCATAGAGTACTTAATCGTGTGATATTTGATTCTTGTACAAGGCCATTCTCGCCTCCGCTTTGCTTGCCGCTTGCGCCGGGCGTGCCTTATTTATCGCTCGGTCGATATCACATCAAGATTTCAAAGAGAATTACAAACGCTTTTTTTCGTACTTTTTTCGTACTCCATAGAGTACTTAATCGTGATTTTTGATTCCTTGTACAAGGCCATTCTCGCCTCCGCTTTTCTTGCCGCTTGCACCGGGCGTGCCTTTATTTATCGCTCGGTCGATATCACATCGCATTTCAAAAGAGAATTACAAACGCTTTTTTCAGACTTTTTTTCGTACTCCATAGAGTACTTAACTCAGTGATTTTGATTCTCTTGTACAAGGCCATTCTCGCCTCCGCTTTTGCTTTTCGCTTGTGCCGGGCGTGCCTTATTTATCGCTCGTCGATATCACATCAAGATTTCAAAGAGAATTACAAACGCTTTTTTCGTGACTTTTTTCGCATCCACTCCATAGAGTACTTAATCGTGGTGATTTTTGATTCCTTGTACAAGGCCATTCGCGCCTCCGCTTTTCTTTGCCGCTTGCGCCGGCGTGCCTTATTTATCGCTCGTCGATATCACATCAAGATTTCAAAGAGAATTACAAACATTTTTTTCAGACTTTTTTTCGTACCCATAGAGTACTTAATCGTGTGATTTTGATTCTTGTACAAGGCCATTCTCGCCTCCGCTTTGCTTGCCGCTTGCGCCGGGCGTGCCTTATTTATCGCTCGTCGATATCACATCGCATTTCAAAGAGAATTACAAACGCTTTTTTTCAGTTTTTTTCGTACTCATAGAGTACTTAATCGTGATATTTGATTCCTTGTACAAGGCCATTCTGGCCTCCGTTTTGCTTGCCGCTTGCGCCGGCGTGCCTTATTTATCGTTCTGGTCGATATCACATCAGTACTTCAAAGAGAATTACAAACATTTTTTTCGTACTTTTTTCGTACCATATAGACTACTTAATCGTGTGATTTTTTATTCCTTGTACAAGGCCATTCGCCTCCGCTTTGCTTGCCGCTTGTGCCGGCGCGCCTTATTTATCGCTCGTCGATATCACATCGAGAATTCAAAGAGAATTACAAACGCTTTTTTTTCGTACTTTTTCTCACTCCATAGAGTACTTAATCGTGGTGATATTTGATTCTTGTACAAGGCCATTCTCGCCTCCGCTTTGCTTGCCGCTTGCGCCGGCGTGCCTTATTTATCGCTCGTCGATATCACATCGCATTTCAAAGAGAATTACAAACGCTTTATTTCGTACTTTTTCGCACTCCATAGACTACCTAATCGTGTGATATTTGATTCTTGTACAAGGCCATTCTCGCCTCCGCTTTTTCTTGCCGCTTGCGCCGGGCGTGCCTTATTTATCGCTCGTCGATATCACATCGCATTTCAAAGAGAATTACAAACATTTTTTTCATACTTTTTTTTTCGTACCCATAGAGTACTTAATCGTGGTGATTTTTGATTCTTGTACAAGGCCATTCGCCTCCGCTTTTTCTTTCCGCTTGCACCGGCGTGCCTTATTTATCGTTCTGGTCGATATCACATCAGTATTTCAAAGAGAATTACAAATGTTTTTTTCAGACTTTTTTTTCGTACACATAGAGTACTTAACTGTGTGATTTTTGATTCCTTGTACAAGGCCATTCTGGCCTCCGTTTTGCTTGCCGCTTGCGCCGGCGCGTTATTTATTTTATCGCTCGTCGATATCACATCGATTTCCAAAGAGAATTACAAACGCTTTTTTCAGACTTTTTCGCACCCATAGAGTACTTAAATCGTGGTGATTTTTGATTCCTTGTACAAGGCCATTCTCGCCTCCGCTTTGCTTGCCGCTTGTGCCGGCGTGCCTTATTTATCGCTCGCTCGTCGATATCACATCGCATTTTCAAAGAGAATTACAAACGTTTTTTTTTCAGACTTTTTCGTACCCATAGAGTACTTAATCGTGTGATATTTGATTCTTGTACAAGGCCATTCGCCTCCGCTTTGCTTGCCGCTTGCGCCGGCGTGCCTTATTTATCGCTCGGTCGATATCACATCGCATTTCAAAGAGAATTACAAACGCTTTATTTCAGTACTTTTTTCGTACCCATAGAGACACCTAACGTGGATATTTGATTCCTTGTACAAGGCCATTCGCCTCCGCTTTGCTTGCCGCTTGCGCCGGCGTGCCTTATTTATCGCTCGGTCGATATCACATCGCATTTCAAAGAGAATTACAAACATTTTTTTCATACTTTTTCGTACCCATAGAGTACTTAATCGTGTGATTTTGATTCTTGTACAAGGCCATTCTGGCCTCCGTTTTTCTTTCCGTTTGCACCGGCGTGCCTTATTTATCGCTCGGTCGATATCACATCGATTTCAAAGAGAATTACAAATGTTTTTTCGACTTTTTTCGTACTCCATAGAGTACTTAATCGTGTGATTTTTGATTCCTTGTACAAGGCCATTCGCCTCCGCTTTGCTTGCCGCTTGCGCCGGCGTGCCTTATTTATCGCTCGTCGATATCACATCGCATTTTCAAAGAGAATTACAAACGCTTTTTTTCGACTTTTTTCGTACCCATAGACTACCTAATTGTGTGATATTTGATTCCTTGTACAAGGCCATTCTGGCCTCCGTTTTTCTTTCCGTTTGCGCCGGCGTGCCTTATTTATCGCTTCGTCGATATCACATCAAGATTTCAAAGAGAATTAAAAACGCTTTTTTCAGATTTTTTTCGTACCTCCATAGAGTACTTAATCGTGTGATTTTGATTCCTTGTACAAGGCCATTCTGCCTCCGCTTTTGTTGCCGCTTGTGCGCCGCGTGCCTTATTTATCGTTCTGGTCGATATCACATCAGTAATTCAAAGAGAATTGCAAACGTTTTTTTCGTACTTTTTCGTACCCATAGAGTACTTAATTGTGTGATATTTGATTCCTTGTACAAGGCCATTCTGGCCTCCGTTTTGCTTGCCGTTTGCGCCGGCGTGCCTTATTTATCGTTCTGGTCGATATCACATCAGTACTTCAAAGAGAATTACAAATGTTTTATTTCGTACTTTTTTTGTACCCATAGACTACCTAACTGTGTGATATTTGATTCCTTGTACAAGGCCATTCTGGCCTCCGTTTTGCTTACCGTTTGCGCCGGCGTGCCTTATTTATCGCTTAAGTCGATATCACATCGAGATTTCAAAGAGAATTACAAACATTTTTTCATACTTTTTTTCGTACCCATAGAGTACTTAACTGTGTGATTTTTGATTCCTTGTACAAGGCCATTCTGGCCTCCGTTTTTCTTTCCGTTTGCACCGGCGTGCCTTATTTATCATTCTGGTCGATATCACATCAGTACTTCAAAGAGAATTACAAATGTTTTTTTTCATACTTTTTTTCGTACCCATAGAGTACTTAACTGTGTGATTTTTGATTCCTTGTACAAGGCCATTCTGGCCTCCGTTTTGCTTGCCGTTTGCGCCGGCGTGCCTTATTTATCGTTGTCACGGATTTTATTAACAAAAAACAAACAAGTAATAATCCGGTTAACCTCAAGTATAAGGATCGTAGTAATAGTGGTTAATGCCGGGTCGATCTTACGGGGAACTAAACAATTGTGATTTCTAGTTTTTGTCTAACCTAAACTATGTCACGAAACTAATTTAAACAGCGAATAAAGCAAAACGGAACTGAAAATAAAACTAGACAGAGGATATAGTCCAAAGCTAGGAAGAATACGGGTTGCGAACCTTTAACTAAACTAATCTAAGATGCAAATAAAAGTAAACTAACTAAACAAATTCAAGTTTTTAAGGATTTAAATCAAGTGTGTAACGAACAAACGAGGATTGATCCACCTATCCAAAAAGCATTGATTTCCTATCTCGATTATATTGTGGTTTTTATCTAAGTTGTGATTCACCTTATCTAAATATGAACCCTAATTCCTTAGAAAGTTCATCTATTAATCTATTATCTTCCAATGCAAGATTAACGCGTTTTCTAACCAAATGTGTAAACTTTATGTTTATAATCTAGCAATTAAACCTATTAACTTCCGTTAAGATAGATTCAAAATACTATTCTTATTCATGGTGATCTAAGGTTTATTAAGATTTCCATCGACAATAAACAATCAACACATGCATATCTTCCGACATAAGAGCAATTTAAACATAATAAACATGAATAAGAAACAATCTTTAATAAAAACTCACAGTATAATCGATGAAAACGAAATCAACAATTTTTGGATGGCTTCACAATACTCGTTTGATGAAGCTTTTAGCCTCTCGAACATCCTCAAGAACTCAAATTTGCGTAAACAATGCATAAAAAGGTAACTAATTTTAATCTAAACTAAAGTGCATAAAACTGGAATAAAAGGAAGAAAACGCAGCCTAAAGCCGCCTTAGGTTTAGGGTTTTGAATAATGAGTGTATGGTCTCCTTAGGGTTGAGATACAACCGTCTATATATAGATTTCCAAGTCGGTTCAGCAAAGTCGGCTACCGGACGCCCGTCTGAAACCTTGAACACCCGTCCACTCTTCAATAAAACTTCGAATCGGGCCGAGTCATGACCAGCCGCCCGTCCATCCAGCGTCCACTCCAGCGTCCAAACTTCATGAATCAACTTCCCATCCCTGGACGCTCGTTCACTTCAGCAGACGCCCGTCCACTGGACGGAGATTCTGGACGCCAGTCCAACATGATCGAATTCTAATCTCTTTGATCTTTATCTCTTTTCTTCTTGTCAACTCCTTCATTATCTCTTTTATCATCAATTAGCTCTAACTTAATCAACTTTTGATCATCTTTTGAGCCTCAACCATGTATCTATAACACATAAAAACATCGCAAAATGTAATAACGTCCAAATAATCGAAAAATCACAATTAAAACACATAAATCAACCTATTTTGCGATTAACTCATTTAAAATGTCATTTACTCAATAAATCCATTAATCACTCATTTCTTATACAAATTAATATAAATATGAAGGAAATTATCATAAAATATAGCGTTATAAATCGTATAAATTCACCCTTAACAACTCCCCCACACTTAGCTTTTGCTCGTCCCGAGCAAAACAAGACAGAATAAAGGCTCGAGAAAAGATAGACATCTAGACATATATAACACATATCCAATAAATCAGAAGTTCACCAGTGTGTGTGTGCAAAGCCATAGAAAACTTCCACTGAATCCAAACTTGAGAAACTCAAAGCAAAACTAGCTAATACCCCCTCGTAGACTAGCGATAAATGACACTCATAAGTTGCACCCTACAAACGTGGCATATCCCGAAAAGGATGATAGAGCATATCTAGGGCCTTTCTGAAATACTCAGAGGATAATCCCTACAGCATATCTGTCAGTTTCTACTGGGGATAAGATAGACGATAACTTAGTCTCTCATTCATTTCATACCAATTATTTATAAGTTGATTTAACTACTTCACTTTAAACACACATCAGAATGAGCTCTTGCCCTGTCATAGCAGAATAGGATATTCGTGATATACCCTACCTTACTCCAATCATAAGGCAGCTTTTCCTGACTGTCGTGAGCTTTTAGTCATCATAGTGGTATAGGACATACGTGGTACACCCTATCGCACTCAAATCATCGACTAGCTTTCGACACACCCAAGTAATTCATTTAATTCAACTTTTTCATTTGACATTAAGTTACGTGTTACTTATCACATTCAAACCTAAGATATTCACAGTATAACATACTTCGGATCTAAATACAAACTATCAAAAATCTCGAGATATATACGTAGCACTAAGCACAAAACTTATAAGATAACAAAAATCACTAATCCAAAAGGGGTATAACTGTATAAACTAGCTCATCATTTACTATGGCTCATGAAAAATAGATCTCAGGTGAAACAACTAACTCCTCAAACATATGCTATACAGCTTAAATGACTATAAAAATAACGAACATAGATCTGAATTGCCTACTCGGGACAAAACAAAAACAAAAGTGTCGAAAAATTTCAAAATTTTAGCTCATTTTGCAAAGAAACATTACGAATTAAGCAAATGTATAGATACATAACGAATCATAGATACATAACGAATCATTCCCCTCCCCCACACTTAAAAATCAACATGTCCTCATGTTGTGCAGAACGAAAGAAAAAGGAAAAGACTTAGCTGATTTCAACCGCTACACGACTCGTCGGTCAGGCCGGAGCCTACATAGTGACAATTAGAACTCGTAACCGTACAATGTAGTTCGACAAAACCGCTTGAAGTACACCTGCACGACTTGACAAACACGGAACCATCTCGGGGAAAACGGGGAATTATACCAAAATGAAAAGAGATAGCAAAATCAAGTATTAACAAGAGATAAAGTATCCAATACAACCAAAAGTTGAAACAAAGTAGAAGTAAAAGTACGGATGCCTTATGGCTTACATGATCCATCGGAAAGAATAAATAGTAGCAGTATCAAAATTACAACGAATCATATAAGTAAAAATGTCAATAATACAAGGCCACAAAATCTAGAATCAAACAAATAAGATCAAGGTTGGCTCGGCACCGCAGAATCATCAGTGGGAGGTACACCAGCCGTAGAAGTAGTCGATGAAGGTCCCGGCTGTGTAGTAGCAGTGGCAGTAGCAGTCGGTGCCTCCTCGTCCTCATCCTCAGAATCTTCCTCCTCAACTCGAAGCACATCGTCAATCGCTCGCTCGATGTCATCGTGGAAAACATACTCCCTCAAGCTTGTTGTGAAGATTCTCACGTCCCTCGGCTGCCGGTCCTCGCAGATACATTGAAGAATCGACAAAATGTTGTTCTGCGTATCCCGAATATCACCCATCCATTCCCGTAAACTGTTGGCCATGCTTAACCGTATCCTGACTGCGGGAGATAAAGTAGGAAGGGAGGAAGCACGAGGTGGTGCCGACGAAGAACCAGGCTCCTGCGGTGCCTCCGTCTCAGACTGTCCCAAAGACTTACCCTTTTCCCTCTGTAAAGGCCTCGGGTTCTTCGGCTTATGATCGGCTCCAAACTCAGGCACACCGGCATCGATACACAAACTGTGGATTAGGTGAGGGACGATCAAGCACCGCGTGTAAACCTTCTGGTTGATAGATATCTCGTCATACAAAGCTTGTCCCACATCCACATTGAGGCCAAACGTCAACGCATACAGCATACCTAGGTCACCAAAGTGGCCCTCTCAATCAACATGGTCCTCGAGAAATAATGTTTAGTATACACATCATGGGCTCTAGGGTTCATGAATCTACGAGGCAATGGCATGGGAGCGACGGTTTTAGCTTTCTTTCTAGGTTGGGTAGCCCTAGATGCAACCGGTTCCTCTTCCCGGGTAGCTTCTACAGTCTCCTCAGCCCTAGATGATCCTCCACCTCAGGGAACCCTATGCATCCGTGCCAATGGCACATCCTCATCCGTCTCAGAATCCGAGGTTGGTTCATCTCTTAAGGTTGCCCTAGTTTGGGTGGCTCTAGGGGGTTGCTCCCGAATACTAACACCCCGGTTAGGATCAACTAAGGTAGGATCAATCTCTTTACGCTTCTTCCCGGCCTCCCGGGCCACTTCCTTACCATGTCGCTTCACCACTGCCTTCTTATGAACCATTATTCAAGCTTAGACTAAACCAAACAATCTCAATTTGCAACAAGAAACCCGTTTAACAACCAAAGCAGGATTTCAAAGCAACCAAACCACAACCACAACCATAATCATCACCAAACAACCCATTCATCACCCATCACAACACCATATCACCATAACAGAGCAGAAAGAAACACAAAACCAGAAAAAAAAAAAAAAACGAATTAAGGTAATATTCAAGTGAACGAGCCGACCCAAAGATCGAACTCGCAAAAACGTGAATACAATCTAGAAAAGTTGTTACTAACTTACCAAGTAGGGTGAGTAGATGTTGATCGAGATGAAAACGAGTCCAAACAACACAAATATGGCCTCCAAAATCGATTTTTTTCCAAAAAAAGTCGGACTGCAAGGGGGCCTGATTCTCCAAAAAGATGGCGTGTTGGGGAATTTGGTTATGAAAATCGAAGAGAGGGTGTCAAGAGCGGTCTATAGCACTTGGAATCGCCCAAAATGGTTTAGAATTGAAGATTTTAGGGCAAAAGGAGGGGAAAAGTCGGTTTTTCGCGTTTGAAAATCTGAAAAATGAAAGTTCATCGAAGGAGGGGGTATATATAGACAGAGGTTGGACGCTCGTCCAACTCAGTGGACGGGCGTCCACTGGGAAATAGATGAACTGGACGGGCGTCCAGTTTATTAGACGCTCGTCCAAGAGTTTAAATCACGTACAGGATTGGAGGGAATAAAGCAGACGGGCGTCCAGGATTAGTGGATGCTCGTCCAAAAATTGGTCAAGGCGGACGGGCGTCCAGACTTCTGGACGGGCGTCCAAGCAGGAAAAGTGCAAAAATTATAAAATTTCCATACAACTCAAATTCAAAATTGCATCTCTTATTAAACTTAAATAAAACTCCAAAAATACAAATAAAAATCAAACGAAGTACATAAAATTACTAGAAAATAAATAAAAACAAATAGAGAACAGTGGGTTGCCTCCCACCAAGCGCTTTTGTTTTACGTCGTTTGCTCGACGAAACAACCTAACACCGCTAGTCCTCGTAAATTTCCGACCAATCCACAACTCAGATAAGACGGCGGAGCATGTCAATTGCCGGAGGAAAGTCATATTCATCTTGCAAACCCCAATCCTCACCAGCTACCTCAACACCTCGAAAATGTTCAGCTTGCAGCACTAGCGCTAAATCTGTCAGCATTGGATCATTCAGGATTGTGTATGGACGGCCTAGAGCTGCCTGTAACTCCTCAGTAGTAAAGTCTCCACCTCCCGAACAGCGGGGAACGATAAGAACAAAGGTGACAGTCTTGACGCGGGTACTAATGTCGAAGTCTACGTGCAAAACGATGGTTCCTCCCGGTCCGTCATCTACAGTGATTAGTGGGATCTTCCTAAGGAAAGGTAACTCCTCTGGCTGAACACCGAAATCCATATCTAGAAAGCACAACTAACTGATAGATGTAAACAATAGCAGAACTTAGTAAGGCTAAAACTTAATAAACTAAACGTAAATACTAAAGCCTAAAACAAGAATAACTAAAAGAATGATATCTAGGTTGCCCCCTAGTGGCGCTTTTGGTTAATGTCGTTAGCTCGACACCGTTTAAAGCTCAGCCTGGATCAGGCCATTTGACTTTTCTACCAGCCACTACCTCGTGTAAGCTCTGATCAGTAGTGTGGCTGCAGAAACAACACTTAACACATGGGGTTAAATCCGTGATGGCTTTCCAAATACGTTTAAACTTCCCCATGGTTGACTTCTTCCTCTTCTGATTCTTCTGATGACGTTTCAGTTGACGCTCTTTCCAATACTCTTCCATATCCCAACTACCAGCTAGAACTTCTTCAGATTGACTATTACCGTCATCCTCTGAAAATAGGTCGGGTGAAAACACGTCAAATTCATCGAATTGCGTAGCACCACACCCGAGGATATCGAGGCAACGAACAGTCAAAGGCTTTTCTTTAGGTTCACCAATGTAGTGCTTGCACCTCTGACCGTTCACTCGAAACGGTTTACCGCTATAACCGTGAAGTTCTAAAACGCCTCCAGGAATGATTTGGAGAATCTCGAAGGGACCGGACCAACGTGTCCTCAACTTTCCAGGAAACAGATGTAACCTAGAATTGTATAGAAGAACTTGTTCTCCGACTTGGAATTCTCTTTTCTTAATCTTAGCATCGTGGAGGAGTTTCATCTTATCTTTACTAATCCTGGCACTTTCATAGGCTTGGAGTCTGAATTCGTCCAATTCTTGCAACTACTACAGTCGATGTTTTCCACAAGATTGGGAATCAAAGTTCAGAAACTTTGTAGCCCAATAAGCTCTATGCTCTAACTCGACAGGCAGATGACATGGTTTTCCATAAACCATTTGATATGGAGATGTACCCATAGGAGTCTTATAGGCGGTCCTATAAGCCCAAAGTACATCATCCAATTTCAAACTCCAGTCTTTCCTATGACTGTTTACCGTCTTCTCCAGGATTTTCTTGATACTTTGGTTGCTCCTTTCAACCTGATCACTAGTCATCGGATGATATGGTGTGCCTGTTTTATGACGAACACCATACTTTTCAAGCACTTTCTCCAGAGGTCGGTTGCAGAAATGCGTCCCTTCATCACTGATCAAGGCGCGTGGACATCCAAACCTCACAAAGATGTTCTTCTTTAGAAATTTCATGACCGTCTTATGATCATTGTGAGGAGTGGCTTGAGCCTCCACCCATTTAGACACGTAGTCTACGCAGACTAAGATGTATTTGTTACCGCAAGATGATGGGAATGGTCCCATAAAATCGATACCCCATACATCAAAGACCCCGCATTCTAGGATGGGTTTCAAAGGCATGTCAAAATGCCTCGTCAGAGTACCGGTTCGTTGGCATCTATCACAAGCTTTACAGAAAGCTTATGTGTCCTTAAAGATCGTAGGCCAATAGAAACCGGATTGGAAGATCTTAGCAACGGTTTTCCACGGACCAAAGTGACCTCCAGTGGGTCCACTGTGGCATTGCTCAATAATATCCCGTTGCTCAGATTCAGGAACACATCTCCTAAGCAAACCATCTTTACAGATCTTAAAAAGATAAGGTTCATCCCAAACGAAAGATTTTAAATCAGAGAAGAACTTTTTCTTCTCCTGATAAGATAATTCTGGATCGAGATAACGGGCATGAAGGTAGTTTACAATGGAAGAATACCATGGAACATCAGGAGGACAGCCGTCTATCAACATAATGTTCTCTAGAGGAAAGTAAAGATCTATATCATCTGGATCATCCTTTTCCTCACTTAACATTCTAGAAACGTGATCAGCCACTACGTTTTCACTGCCCTTTTTGTCCTTGATTTGAACGTCAAACTCTTGTAGGGTCAGTATCCAACGCAGTAGGCGCGGTTTAGCCTCTTTCTTAGTCATCGATACCATAAGCGGCGTGATCACCCACACGATCACTTGAGCTCCTAACAAGTAACTACGGAACTTGTCTATAGCAAAGACTACGGCGTAGTTCTTTTTCGATAGTAGTATAGTTAACTTGAGAGGTTCAATGTGTGATCGCGTAATAGATAGGCTGGAATTTCCTTTGATCTTTTGTCCTAGGGCGGCACCAACCGCATAGTTCGATCGTCGCCGCACATAAGCTCAAAAGGTAGATTCGAAATCGAAGCGATATAAGAATTGGAGCAGAGATTAAACGATCCTTAAGCTCCTCAAACGCTTGCTTGCAGCTCTCATCAAAATTGAACTCAACGTCTTCCTTCAGTAAAGTAGACAGGGGCTTGGCTATCTTGGAGAATTCTTGAATGAATCTTCTGTAGAAACCGACATGTCCAAGAAAGCCTCTCACTTCACGCACATTCTTAGGGTAGCTCATCTTCTCGATAGCTTCTACTTTTGCCCTGTCAACTTCTATACCTTTGGCGGAGATTTTGTGGCCAAGAACTATTCCCTCATCTACCATAAAATGGCATTTTTCCCAGTTGAGTACTAAGTTCTTTTCCACACATCTGGATAACACTTGATCAAGATTGTCAAGGCAATCATCAAATGACTGACCAAAAACCGAAAAATCGTCCATAAAGATCTCCATACACTTTTCTACAAGCCCGTCAAAGATAGCTAGCATACATCGCTGAAATGTCGCTGGGGCATTGCAGAGACCAAATGGCATTCGCCTGTAAGCGAATGTACCATAAGGGCAGGTGAAAGTGGTCTTTTCTTGGTCAGCTGGATCAATGGGTATCTGGAAGTATCCTGAATATCCATCTAGGAAGCAGTAGAATGCGTGTCCCGCCAGACGCTCAAGCATCTGGTCAATGAATGGAAGGGGAAAGTGATCTTTCATGGTTACCTCATTGAGCTTTCGATAATCGATCATCAGAACTCAGTAACGGTGACAAGTCTCAATGCTATTTCCTCTCCCTTCTCATTCTTCTCAATCGTAATTCCACCTTTCTTGGGAACTACTTGAGTCGCGGAAACCCATTCACTATCCGCGATGGCATAAATGATTCCCATGTCCAGAAGTTTGATGATTTCCTTTTTTACGACTTCTTGCATATGAGGGTTGAGCCTCCTCTGGGGTTGTCTAACACATTTTACACCCTCATTCGTCTTGATCTTGTGCATACAGATGTCAGGAGATATTCCTCGGATATCTCCTACTTGCCAACCAAAAGCTTTTTCATTACGTTTCAAGACGTTGATCAATTTCATCTCCTCTATACGAGACAGCTTGGCGGATATGATTAACGGAAGCTTGTCGCCTTCTCTTAAAAACACATACTTTAGATGTTTGGGCAACGGCTTTAGAACCAAATCAGCAGAGTCTTCCAAACTCGACTTGAGATCTCCACTTTTCAACTCAATATCACTGAGTTTACTCTGTGGTCCCACTGCCAAAGCTTCTCCTTCCAACAACTCTTCCTCAAAATCAGCTGCTAATTGATCTAGATTGACCACACCATGAGTATTTAGATTATCAACCAATCGCTCATATTCAGCTTCTACAGCCATGACTTGCTTATCCATATAATCGGTGAAATCATCCGTCATATAATCAATGGAAAAGCCGGTTGGAGGGCCAGAGGGTACTTGAATGGACTTTAAGACATTGTAACTCACCTCTTGATCACCAACTCGGATAGTCACTTGCCCACCATCGCAATCGATGAGGGCTCTAGCTGTAGATAAGAAAGGTCTTCCAAGAATCAGGGGGACGTTTTCATCTTTCTCCATATCTAAAACATACCAATCAACTGGAAAGGTAAATCTATCAATCTGAACCAAAACGTCTTTCAGGATCCCTGAAGCTTTCTTAGAAGATCTATCAGTGAATTGTAAACTCATAGTAGTGGGTTCTAGAAGGCTTTGTAAACCGAGCTGTTTGCATACAGACATTGGCATAAGACTTATAGAGGCACCTAGATCACACAAAGAATTAGGGAAGACTAGACCTCCCATTAATACTGTAAGTACGAACTTGCCAGGGTCACCTCTTTTAATTGGTAAGTTTTCATAATTAATCATGGAGCAATCCTCACCAATTTGCCTTTCCATGCCTGCTAACTTCTTTTTCGAAGACACAACATCCTTGATGAATTTTGTATACTTAGGCATCTCGACCAAGACATCGGATAATGGAAGATTTACCTGAGTATTTTTCAAAAGGTTCAGCACCTTTTCATACTTTTTGTCCTCAATCAAGGGAATGTTGCTCTTTCTCGGTGGAAATGGAAGCTTATTAAGGTCACTCTCAGAAAAGACTTTCTTTGAGGATGCACTTACAGCTTTGTCTTCCAGATCCTTCCATCGAACAGCTTTTTCAGATTTTTTTGTAGTCAGGGGATCAGCCTCATGACTTTCGCTTGCTTTTTCAGTCCTCAAGGGATCAGCCACTTGAGGATCTCCAACTTTTTCACCTCTCAGGGGATCAGCCACCTGAGTTTTCTCTTGCAGATGAGGGGAGTGTAGGTGCTCAGCTTCCCCTCCTACCTTATCAATGGCAGGAGGGGCTAGTGGTTTCCCTGATGGGAAGGACCACTAACTTGAGTACCGCTTCTCGATTCATTGCACCGCCTCCTCCTCTTTACCGTATTGAATTGATGGCACGAGGTCGAGATATCGGGCCTTTGTTCAAGTCGGCTTGAGCAACTTGACCACCCTTTGATTCTCTTCTCGTGAAACCGGGCAGGCGGTGCCTGGGGTCTGAAGCTAACTGTTCCGCCAGTTGCCCAATTTGTCTCTCGAGATTTTTCATTGATCTACTTTGCTCCTCCAATTTAGCTTCAAGATTGGTAGATTGAGAGGGGCCTTGAGAGTTTTGGAAATTTGGAGCATAGGGTTTTGGTGGGCCGACTTTGGATCATGAAATTAGAATTAAGGGCCAATTCTGATTGAACCTTTGAGTAGGATTGGAAAATTTTGAATTTTGGTTCTGATTAAAACCAGGGTTTCTTTTGAAATTTTGATTCGAATTAGGATTAAAACTTGAAGATGGATTAAACCCTTGGTTTTGAAAATTGTTCTGGCCAGAAAACTGATTGAACCTTTGATTGTTCTGGCCATAGAATGCATTCACTTCAAGATTCTCGTCTGCTCATAGATGTAATCTAGAAGTGTGCCCCACCTCGTCACAATTCTGACATGTGATTTGATTGTACTGTCCATAATCATGAACAACATTCACTTGATAAGGTGCAGGGGGATTAAATTGACATTGGCCATTCATATGGCGGTCGACAAGATTTTTTTCGCGATGCAAACCTGAGGGTTCTGCGGAAAAGAAGAAGTTTGATTTACCGGATTTGAAACTTGAGGTGTTGCCATCTGCTTCCGCAGCATGGCGATCAAACTTTGCAAATTGACTTCCTCAACCTTGGGAGGAGGAGGTGCTTGGATTGCTTGATAAGAGGGGCATAGTTATACTTTGCAATGTCCTCAAACAATGCCCATCCTCTTCAGTGTTTTCTTGAAATGCCCCACTGTAAAGAACTATTGACCATGCCTTTGGTAAGCTCGGTCAATCCACTAAAAGAAGGTGTTGACTTGCCTTTCCAAAGGCAAGCCATGGTGGGGACACTTTCTAAGAAGAGACTTGAATCTCTTCCAACATTCGAAGAAGGATTCATTCTCTTTACGATGAAAGTGAATATTTCATTTAAACACTAAGTCATCTTTGAAGGTGGAAAATATTGACTCAAGAACTCCTTTTCGAGTTCTGCCCAGGTGGTGATAGATTCAGAGGGGAGAGAGGTGTACCACTCTTTAGCCTCTCCTTTCAAAGAAAATGGAAAGAGTTTTAGCTTGATAGCATCCTCACTTACCTCCTTGATGCGTGTAGTACCGCATATCTCTAAGAATGTATGTAAGTGGGTATCGCGGATTCTCCGATTGATAGCCATGAAAATTGATGCATCTTTGCATCATCTGGATAAGTCCTGGCTTTAGCTCAAAGGTTTGTGCGGTAATGGCCGGGGATAACAATAGCCGGGTTGACTTTGACTTCGCCTCGGCATGGCGTAGTCCGCCAACGTGACGCCTATTATTAGCGGCCATTATCACAAAATCGATGATTTCCTTTGCTAGTTGATCTTCAAGATCTTGCTCGGCTCGTCGCGTAACCGCGAACGGAAAATCCGCTGTTTGGCCGGACTACGGTTCGCTTCGGGTGGTGTATAATAACGGTCCTTTGACTCGAGTTTGCATAAACCGACCAAAACAAGTGAAACGAAGCCTATAAACTAAGAAATTAAAAGCCTAAACTAAAAATTAAAAACCTAAAGAAAAGAAATGGAAAGAGGAAAAAGAAACAAAATTATTGAAGAAAAAGGGACCAGACGGACGTCCAAGGTTTTGGACGGGCGTCCGGGTGGAATTTGGACTGGACGGGCGTTTAGTGGTCCAAACGCTCGTCTGAAAGGCAGAATACTTGAACGGGCGTCCAAATTTTATGGACGCTCGTCTAAGTGAATAAAAATAGAATGAAATTGATAATTTTCCAGCCGGACGGGCGTCCAAGATCCTGCACGCCCGCTTGGTAGCGGGAAAACTAGAAACGTAAGCGTAAATTTGCGTAAAAGAGACGAAGGTATGACAAAAAAAGACAGAAAAACAAAGAAAGATTTATCTAATCTCAAGGAAAACTACTAAGGGAAAGCCCTGAACCCTAACTAAAACCCTAATTATGTAATTACCTAATTTAAACTAAACGATTATCAACTAAAAACAGGAATTTAAAACGAAATAAAAACAAGAAAAACAAAAACAAACAGAAAAACGAAAAACAAAAACTAGACAACCGTCCGGTTCCCCGGCAACGGCGCCAAAAACTTGTCACGGATTTTATTAACACAAAACAAACAAGTAATAATCCGGTTAACCTCAAGTATAAGGATCGTAGTAATAGTGGTTAATGCCGGGTCAATCTTACGGGGAACTAAACAATTGTGATTTCTAGTTTTTGTCTAACCTAAACTATGTCACGAAACTAATTTAAACAGCGAATAAAGCAAAACGGAACTGAAAATAAAACTAGACAGAGGATATAGTCCAAAGCTAGGAAGAATACGGGTTGCGAACCTTTAACTAAACTAATCTAAGATGCAAATAAAAGTAAACTAACTAAACAAATTCAAGTTTTTAAGGATTTAAATCAAGTGTGTAACGAACAAACGAGGATTGATCCACTTGTCCAACAAGCATTGATTTCCTATCTCGATTATATTGTGGTTTTTATCTAAGTTGTGATTCACCTTATCTAAATATGAACCCTAATTCCTTAGAAAGTTCATCTATTAATCTATTATCTTCCAATGCAAGATTAACGCGTTTTCTAACCAAATGTGTAAACTTTATGTTTATAATCTAGCAATTAAACCTATTAACTTCCGTTAAGATAGATTCAAAATACTATTCTTATTCATGGTGATCTAAGGTTTATTAAGATTTCCATCGACAATAAACAATCAACACATGCATATCTTCCGACATAAGAGCAATTTAAACATAATAAACATGAATAAGAAACAATCTTTAATAAAAACTCACAGTATAATCGATGAAAACGAAATCAACAATTTTTGGATGGCTTCACAATACTCGTTTGATGAAGCTTTTAGCCTCTGAACATCCTCAGCAACTCAAATTTGCAGAAACAATGCATAAAAAGGTAACTAATTTTAATCTAAACTAAAGTGCATAAAAACTGGAATAAAAGGAAGAAAAACGCAGCCTAAAGCCGCCCCTAGGTTTAGGGTTTTGAATAATGAGTGTATGGTCTCCTTAGGGTTGAGATACAGCCGTCTATATATAGATTTCCAAGTCGGTTCAGCAAAGTCGGCTACCGGACGCCCGTCTGAAACCTTGAACGCCCGTCCACTCTTCAATAAAACTTTGAATCGGGCCGAGTCATGACCAGCCGCCCGTCCATCCAGCGTCCACTCCAGCGTCCAAACTTCCTGAATCAACTTCCCATCCCTGGACGCTCGTTCACTTCAGCAGACGCCCGTCCACTGGACGGTGATTCTGGACGCCAGTCCAACATGATCGAATTCTAATCTCTTTGATCTTTATCTCTTTTCTTCTTGTCAACTCCTTCATTATCTCTTTTATCATCAATTAGCTCTAACTTAATCAACTTTTGATCATCTTTTGAGCCTCAACCATGTATCTATAACACATAAAAACATCGCAAAATGTAATAACGTCCAAATAATCGAAAAATCACAATTAAAACACATAAATCAACCTATTTTGCGATTAACTCATTTAAAATGTCATTTACTCAATAAATCCATTAATCACTCGTTTCTTATACAAATTAATATAAATATGAAGGAAATTATCATAAAATATAGCGTTATAAATCGTATAAATTCACCATTAACAATCGTTCTGGTCGATATCACATCAGTACTTCAAAGAGAATTACAAACGTTTTATTTCGTACTTTTTTCGTACCCATAGACTACCTAACTGTGTGATATTTGATTCTTGTACAAGGCCATTCTGGCCTCCGTTTTTCTTGCCGTTTGCACCGGCGTGCCTTATTTATCGTTCTGGTCGATATCACATCAGTACTTCAAAGAGAATTACAAACATTTTTTCAGACTTTTTTCGCACTCCATAGAGTACTTTAATCAGGTGATTTTTGATTCTTTGTACAAGGCCATTCGCCTCCGCTTTGCTTGCCGCTTGTGCCGGGCGTGCCTTATTTATCGCTCGTCGATATCACATCGATATCACATTAGTAATTCAAAGAGAATTGCAAATCGATTTTTTTCCTACTTTTTTCGTACTTGCCTAGACTACCTTAATCGTGTGATATTTGATTCACTTGTACAAGGCCATTCCGCCTCCGCTTTGCTTGCCGCTTGCGCCGCCGCGGCGTGCCTTATTTATCGCTCTAGTCGATATCACATCAAGATTTCCAAAGAGAATTACAAACATTTTTTTCGTACTTTTTTCGCACTCCATAGAGTACCGAATCGTGTGATTTTTGATTCCTTGTACAAGGCCATTCTGTCCTCCGTTTTTCTTTCCGTTTGCACCGGCGTGCCTTATTTATCGCTCGTCTTTATCACATCAAGATTTCCAAAGAGAATTACAAATGTTTTTTTCAGCACTTTTTTCGCACTCCATGTAGTACTTAATCGTGTGATTTTTGATTCTTTGTACAAGGCCATTCTGGCCTCCGTTTTGCTTGCCGTTTGCACCGGCGTGCCTTATTTATCGTTCTGGTCGATATCACATTAGTACTTCAAAGAGAATTACAATCGTTTTATTTCGTACTTTTTTTCGTACCCATAGACTACCTAACTGTGTGATATTTGATTCCTTGTACAAGGCCATTCTGCCCTCCGTTTTTCTTGCCGTTTGCTCCGGCGTGCCTTATTTATCGCTCGTCGATATCACATCGCATTACTTCAAAGAGAATTACAAACATTTTTTTCGTACTTTTTTTCGTACCCATAGAGTACTTAACTGCGTGTGATTTTTGATTCCTTGTACAAGGCCATTCTGGCCTCCGTTTTGCTTGCCGTTTGTGCCGGCGTGCCTTATTTATCGTTCTGGTCGATATCACATCAGTAATTCAAAGAGAATTGCAAATGTTTTTTTCATACTTTTTTAGTACTCGATAGTACTTAACTATGTTGTGATATTTGATTCTTAAATTCACTTTTAAAACTCATTTGCTCAATAATTCGATTAAACCCCTTGATTTTCTATGCAAATTATACGAATATGAGGAAATTGTTATAAAATATATGCGTTAGAAATCGTATAAAATCACCCTAAATAATCTCCCTACACTTTAGCTTTTGCTCATCCAGCAAAACAAAACAAGAATCAAGGCTCTGAAAAGATAGACTCCCGAAATAAATACAACATATACTCAGCTAAATTTAGGTTCACTCTATGTGTGTGCATAGCTGGTAGAAAATTTCAACTAAGTCCAAACTTGAAAAATTCAAAAGCAAACTAGCTAATACTCCCTTCAAACTAGTAATAATGATACTTATAAGATGTGCCATACAAAACGCGATATATCCTGAAAGGAATGATAGAATATATCCAGGGCCATTCTCGATATACTTAGCAGGATAATCCTACAACATATCCTGGCTACATTATACTCTGATAAGGTACCACGATAATTAAGTCTCTTAACTTATTCATAGCTAATAAATTTTTCGATTTTATTTTTTTTTTTCACACTTTTTTTTTCTTTTTTTTTCAACACTGCATCGAGAATGAGTTTTGCTAGTCCGTACTAGAATAGGAAATTTCGAGATAATCCTTCTATCTACTCAAATCATAAGCTGACTTTTTCGACCATTGCATCGCTGAGCTTTCTGAGTCATCATAGTGGTATAGGACATTTCGAGATAATGCCCCACTGCACTCAAATCATCGATCAGCTTTCGACATTTACAATTGATTACTTTTTTCGAGATTTCCGGCAGCAAGTGGTTAACATCTTTAAAAGCAATTCAAAACTTCATCGAGCATAACACTCAAGCAATGATTTATTTGTTAATTATTGTGCAAGAACATTAGCGGGTATGTTTCACTTATCACATTCAAACGCTAGGATATTCACAATATATACATTACCCGGTTATAAACACAAACTATCATAATTCTCACGATACGCCAGACGTTAGCACTAAGCACATGACTTTATAAGATAATCAAAAATCTACTAATCAAAAGGGATATAGCTTTATAATTTAGCTCATCATTCACTATGGCTCATTGAAAAATATATTGGGTGAAACAACTAACTCATCGAACATACGGAATATAGCATTAATAATGACTATAAAAATAATTAACAAAGATATGCATTGTTTACTCGGAATAAACAAAAATTCTGAAAATTTAGCCCATTTAGCATAGAATCAAAATAATTTAAGCAAATGGTGTGATCACATATAACCCTGATTATTCCCTCCCCCACACTTAAATCACAACATGTCCTCAGTTGTGCAAGAATGTAAAAAGAAAAGAACACTTAGTCGGGACAGGTTCGAAAGTGGCAATTCCGAAAGTGGCCTAGAATCAAACCCAGAAGTGCTTGGATGAAATCCATGAGATCATGGACCATCCACCGTAAACTGATTTATCTAAAAGCTCACAATCGCTTATCGCAAAAACCGTGCACACCATGGGAAAACAAGACGCACCTCGTGGATAGGAGGCACGCAAGATGATAGACAAAGCAATATCTGCGCTGAATAAAGATGTAAATAAACATCTGACAGAAAGGAAAAAGATATCTAGGTTACCATCCCCAGGGCTTAATTATAGTCGGGAGCTCATCATAGCAGTAAAATTTCAACTTCGGGTTAGCTTTGAATTTCCCATTCCCTTTAGTTGTATAGTAGTTAAAACGAATACATGTCACCGCATTATTTGAAAATTTAAAGCAGATTAGGTCATGATATGAAATATGTGACAAAGTATTAACTAATGAGTCTTTTATACTCAGATCACTCAAGTGGTTATTTCAAATTGTTCTAACAACTCTAAATCTAAGAAATGATGCATTTGAATTTTTCTTTGTACTCTCGGGATTTTAGGATAACCTCCTAATCGCTCCTTAAAATGACATTCAAACATTCATCCCTATACTTGTGAAACAAAATGAAAATCAATTAAGTATTGGAAAACTATTATCCAAAGTATGAGTAAGTATAATGCAAAAATGCAGAGTTTTGCTGTTTTTTTTTTTTTTTTTTTTTTTTTTTTTTTTAAACGGGTTGCCTCCTGCAGCGCTGGTTAATGTCGTTTTGCTCGACAAATCAAAGAATTTTCAACTTGGTTCGCTGATTGACAGCCCTCTTTTCCGAATCATTCTTGATTTCACCGATTGAATAAAGATGGATCCTATAAAAATAAAGTCTCACAACGTATTGGCCGCTATCAATTAACTTCTCAGGGGATTCACTTAGTTCCTATGATTCTTCTCTTCTTCTTTTTTTAGATTTCGCCCACAAGATGAGGTGTACTATCAGTAATCACAATATCATCAAAGAATTCATGAGACGTAAATCATCTGGTTCCAAAAGATCGGATCGCTCTTGACTAGGGACGCTGCTTAGATGGAAACCAGTCGTTCGCCTTTGTTGACCAATATAGTGTTTCAACCGATGACCATTCACTCAACAACTCTCACTGGCTATTTTCAATTCGACGGCTCCATCAGTAGGAAAACCCGAGAAATTTCCAGGGGGCCAAAACAACGTGTGCGTAGCTTACCAGAAACAGACTTAACCTGGTATTATATGAAAAACCCATTCGCCTTCTTTGAATTCTCTATGCTTGATTTTCTTGTCGGAAGTTGTTTAGTCCTTCACTACTTGATTCGCCCGAACTCTCCGAGTCCGAGAGTCCGAATCATCAAGCTCCCTGCAATCGCAACAATAAACTTTCTCAGCATAACCCGTACGGCCGGTTCAAGAATTTAATAGCCTGTGGTAATGCTCTGCGCTCAAGCTCGATTGGCAAGTGGCGTGCCTTACCATAAACCATCCGAAGCGGATGTGCTGATAGGAGTTTTGAAATTCAGCCCCAGAGGGCCCAGCAGGCATCTTCCAGCTGCCTCCAGCCCCCCGTCCTAAAGTAGAGTTCACTGCCTTCTCAAGAATACTTTTTTGAGCTTGGTTACTTACTTCAACTTGTCCACTAGTTCCTCGAGGGTGATAGGTAAAAGAGTTTGTGTTTCAACATACATCGCTCTAAAATCTTTCTAATGGGCAGTATTGCAGTAGGTTCCCGTCACATCGATGAGAGCTCGTGATGGGACCAAACCGCAAAATTATGTTTTCCTCGTAGCTCTTGACCACCTTGAGGTCGTTTCACGCACAAGCCATGGCTGCTCTACCCCATTTTTTGACACGTAGTCAACGCACTGGCCGAATTATACTTGTTTCTATACGGTGGATGGAAACGCGGTCCACTTAAGTCATTACCCATCGCTTAAAAACTTCACATTTGTTGAATGGGGTGTAGGGTACAGTCCATTCGCTGAGAAAGTTCCCGGTGCGCCGCACCGGTCATAACCTTTACAAAACTTCTCAGATCCTTAAAATTGTCGCAAAGATAAAACTGACTGAAAAATCTTCAGCAGTAAATCTTCCCAAACTCCATAATTACCTCCACAGAGTCCGTCACAGGCATTGCTACATGTGTCCTCTCATTCGAACTCAGTGGACACACTACGGAGTAATCCATCCTCATAACGCTTAAAGAGAATAAGTGGTCGTCCCATTACATAATGGCTTCAAATCAAAAGAATTTCTTCTTTTTGCGTCATATGTCGGAGTCCAGGGTCAGATATTCATTGGCCGAAGAAGTTTGCAAAGGGTGTGCAAACCAAGGAGAACCTTTTCAAAGACGAGCAGGAATAATCCCTCTGCATACATCAATAGTCACGAGTTGCTCTGGCCTGGAAAATCAATTCCAATTTCATCCGACTCACCTGAGGATCATCGGTCACCGCAGACATGCGGATCGCCTACCACATTCTCGCTTACCTTCTCTTGTCCCGGATATGAACATCAAACTCTTGTAAAATCAAGATCCATCTCAACAACGAGGCTTGGCATCACCTTGTTTAATGATTATTTCAACGCAGAATGGTCTGGTCAGCATTGTGACTTCCACCCGAGCAAATAGCTTAGAATTTATCCATGGTAAAATACATCGCCAAATAACTCCTTCTCATTGTTGCATAAATTTACTTAAGTGGAGTTTTAAAGTGGTGATTAGCGTAGTTAGATGCAAGGAACTCGCCCACTTCTCCTCGATTTAACACCACACCGACACTGCATAATTAGAAGCATCACACATAAGCTCGAAGCGGAGCTTTCAGCCGGGTCTTATAAGAATTAAGCGAGGTAAACCAACTTGTCTTTTAATTCTTAAACGCTCTTTCACATTAGGTAAAACAAACTTCACATCCTCTCTTAAGAGAGTTGACAAGGCATGGCTATCTTAGAAAAGTCTTACCAATGAACTACCCATGAAATCCAACATGACCCAAGAATCATCTCTTACTTCACGCTTTGGGGTATGTCATTTTTCAATAGCTTTTACCTTCGACTTTTGTCAACTCATACCTTCTGGACACCTTGTGTCCCGCACAATTCTTCTTCCACCATTAGGTGGCACTTCTCCCAATTTAAGACTAAAGTCCTTCTATGCACGAGGACAGTAACTTTATCAAGATTGTGTAAGCGGAAGTAACGTCCCTCATCATGCAGAAGTCATCCGATAAATTCCAATCACCTTCCACTAAACTATCAAGATAGCCAGGTGACACATCTTTGAAATATAGCCGGTGCATTGCAGAAACGGAAATGGCATTCTTCGCAAGCGGAAGGTACCAGACAAGTGAGAGGTCTTTTCTTGATTGGGCCTGGGAATTAAGAGTAACCATCTCTAGTATCCGAGATTAGTTCATCCAAAAAACAATAAAATTGCTTGCCACTAAGCTCTCAAGGAAACGGGTCAATGAACGGCAGGTGAAGTGGTCTTTTAGAGTTACCTGCATTTAGTCTTCGTGAAGTCGATGTAAACTTCTATAAATTCAAAGTGACTTGTCGTGGTGAGCAATCTTTCCCCTTTTCATTCTTTCTTTTCTAATAGTTATCCTCCTTTCTTTGGCACCACCTGAGCGGGGCTTACCATCTACTTATCGCCTTATTGGGTAGATGATACCTAAGGCCAAACAATTGATGATTTCCTTCTTCGATTTCCTCTGCACGTGTGGGTTTAGCTTTGCATGAGGCTGCGACCTTCTTCGACATCCCCTCAACAAATCCCGATCTTATGCATACAAATATCGTGGCTTATCTCTAATATCTCCTACTTGCCAACCAAAGCTTAGGTATATTATCTTGCAGCACTTTGATAAGCTTTTTCTTCCTCCTTCGGTTCCCACTTAGGGATGAAATGCATCAAAGGAGCTTATCACCGGGCCCCTAAAATGTGTATTTCAAGTGTTGAGGCAAGGGTTTCAACACTCAACTGACGGGTGGCTTCTCCATGACTTGGTCCTCAATTTATCTCCTTAAGCTCACAGATCTCCAAGCTTATTATAAGTGGGCTCCTGACATCAGCGGCCTCCGTGAGACATAGTGGCCTCATCTCCTTTTGCAACCGTGGCATATCACCATGCCTCCTCATCTTCTTTCCTACCACCTCGTGGTAATCGTAACTTTCATATTAATCTTTGCCCAAAAATTTTATCCAACTCCTCATTAGTCCAAGTCATGAATAGTTTATTGAATTCTTCCTCATCCTAACTACCGGCTGAACACTTGTTTATCATACTCCATCTGAAATCGCCCCTCAACAGCAAATAAGTGTCACCGATCGGTGCTTCACCGCGTTGCTCAAGCATTGAACTTTATGCTCATCCTCCAAATGTGGGTTACTTCGCCAATCGTAGAATTCAGTAAGGCACGGCAGCTTGCAAGAAAAGGTCTTTCCAAGCATCATGTACTTTTCATCATTGTCATATCCATGATTACCCAATCACCGGTATGTATACGAAGTTTTAACCTTGACCAACATTGATCTTCACAATTCCTGCATATTTCATACATTTCATCGGCCAAGTTGAAGAGAAATAGTTTGCCGCATAGATTGATCCAATCCAAGAGATTGGAAGATTGACGTAGACAT
This sequence comes from Gentiana macrophylla, assembly GCA_026214975.1. NCBI lineage: Eukaryota > Viridiplantae > Streptophyta > Magnoliopsida > Gentianales > Gentianaceae > Gentiana > Gentiana macrophylla. The sequence goes on along the minus strand of JAOBSW010001155.1, from coordinate 52,146 downwards.
CAGTTGATTGATGCTCCCGAATCACACAAAATATTGTGGAAGTCCCCTGCTCCTACTAGTACACGGCAAATCGTGAATCTACCCGTATCGTCGTGGAATTTATCAGTGAAGTTTAGTCCAGGTGATTGTCGAGCATTCTCCATTCAATACTATGTGCTTTTGAGCCTTTGAGCTTCTTTAAGAACTCAGCGCTGTCTCTGCAAACTTGTATACTGGCATTCTATCAAAAGATCAAATCTAATGGAATGTTTGCCTCAAAGATTCTTGAGCAAGTCGATAACCTTCTTATATTCTTTATCGATCATTAATGAGCAGCCTTTGTTTTTTTGCTAGGTGGGTAAGGGAGATCACAAAGTCTTCAACCATTCAAAGTGCTTCTTTCTTTGTCTTATCATTGATTGCTTGCCTTCCTATCCTTCCACCTCACATGCTTCCTAACTTAACTTAGAATCGACTTCTCCAAAGCAGATTCTCTTCATCATCGGAATTCTCAACTTTCACCTTTCTTCAGCACCTTCTTCTACTTGGATCAATAGTAGTCCCAGCATCCTTCCTCGGAGTGAGAACAAAGATCTTCCTCTCACTGCCTCCTACGCACCGCGCAGAGGGGCTACTGCTTCCTCGTTGGCCTCGATCGCCAACCGCTTCCCACTCCCTCGCTTTATAGCATTCAAATTTCATCTTGACCATAGTTCCATGGTGCAAATGAGATCGGTGCAAGAATTCCTGGTCATTTTGGACCAGATTAACTCTCCTCGGGTTCTTCACTCAAGAAACTCGCAGTTGACCTTGAGGGGTCCGACACTTGTCGCCCGAAATTTGTCCCCATTTGCACTTCCCAAATTTCTCACCGGGATGTCAGAGTACTTAAAGCATTTAGCCAATCGAGTGTTGCACGTGATTTGCCTCGCATTTCAACTTTTGTTCTAAGATCTCAAAATGATTGATTTTGATTTTATGTGGATTGGTGTTCCATCGTCGGTTTCGATAATTTGGATTGAAAATTGCTTGATTAGGCCTAGGGCCTCAAAATGATGGGGGCCTGGCTGCCTGGAAGATCAACTCCATCGGAAACTGGATGGTCTGTTATAATTGAATCGCCCGAGTGTTTTGATTCTCACCCGGCGGTCGATAATTTTGAGAAGTGAATGTATTCACTTCTTCCACGAATGCAACAATAGATGACTGTCGATGGAATCTGCGCCCAACCGTACCGGCACTTACGGCAAACGACATTATGTTTTGAGCCAACTTTGACCTGTGAGATCGGGCCGGGTCGGCATTGATTACTACGATGGCTCGCGCCGTGTGGCAATTGTCACATACAAGACTTTGAACATTCCTTGCCGCCACTTGCCTCAGCGCGTGGCTAATCGAGCTTTTAGAGACGTGGTCTCATCTACCTCTATACTTCCAATGATCGAAGCTTTTCGGTTGGACATACTGCATAGGTAGGGCATAATTATACTTTGCAAATATCTTCAAACAACATCCATCCTCTCATCGTGTCTTTCTGGGGAATGCACCTCCGCGAGAATCTATTCACCATCCCGCTTAGTCAATTCAATCAAACCCATCGTAGTAAAGTGCTGATCAATCTTTGTTCTGTCCACCATAGGTGGGGCACTTTCTCACAGAGAGTCTTAAATCGTCTCCCTTGATCGTAAAAGATTCCTTCTCGTATTGCACAAAAGTGAATATCTGATCTGTAAGAAAATGAGCCGCCTTCTTGCAGTGGAAAGTATCGTATCCTCAGGGAAACTTTGCAATTCTTCTAAGTGTGGTTAAACACCAAAGAGTCATTATTAACTCAATCTAAATCTTAGCTTTATATAGACATGAATAATTAATAACTTAAAATAAAATAAATGCATAAATTAAAATTTATTCTAATATAATATATAGATATATAAATATATATAGATATGCATAAGTTGCAAAATATATATAGATATAAATATATAGATGCCAAATATATTTTTGAGAACTAGCCAAAGTTTATATAATTGATTTATACGATCTTTTCAAAGGAAACGGAATGTGCTCAATCTTTCTTTTATATTAGTTTAATTGAGTAAATGAAGCGGGGTACTTTATGAGTTAACAATTCCTCACTGCACATTAGCGCATTTGAAATAATCATTACATGTCCATTGTCATCGGTCCAAATCTACAACTGCTATTCGGTTTTTCCATTATGTGTCCCGAGTAATGATTCTACCACTTGAATAAAAAGAGTCATTCCGTCACAAACGGTCAATTTTATTAAAAGGTTCAGGTTGTCAAAGCCGGGCGATTCAACTTTCCAAGTTTGGTTTCCAATTGGCCATGAGTTAACATTATAACGATCTTGAGTACAAGTTTTAATAAGATTTATCTTTTAGGACAAATACGCTTCTGGAATAGGAAATCGATTCCGCTTTTGTCACGCTTTCACTCGGCCAATTTTTTTACCCCTCCGCTTTTTCTTGTATTAACGAGTTCATAACTTAATTATTTAGGCTCAATTCATAATTAGATTATGAATTCTTTCAAGTCAAACTTTATCAATAGAAAGATTCAATTAGTTCAATTTATCTAATTTTACTTAGACAACATTCTTTTACCTAAAAGATCGAAATAAAACGATTACATAACTTTTTGGCTAGTTATTAGATTTAGCCTTACTAACATTATACTTAAAAGATAAAAACAAACATAATAAAATATAAATACTTTAGAAATTTTACCCGATTACAATGATTGAATCGTAAGATGTATTCTTCCGGATGCTACAACAACCTTCAAATAACATCGATCTTCCGTAATTTCTCGAGAGCATTACAACGATAGCCGTTACTTATTTATGGCTTAAGGCCTACATATATACATACTACTACTTACTAAAAAAGTAAAAGAGGATATATTTGGTACTTGGCTTTATGCCTTCGTAACGCCGCCTCATTTATAGGCAAATTTTCCCTTGCCGGATCGAATCCGAGAAGGGCCGGATCGATCCGGGAATAAAAATATTATCCTGTGATATTCTCCTCGCAGCCGCATGCGTTGGTTCTTGAATTCATGATGTCTCCTCCGGATCGCATCCAGGTAAATCCCGATCGATCCGATAGATTTTTTTCTCAATCTTAATCCAAACTTGATAAAATCATAACTTGAGCCTCAGGATTCCAAATGACATAATTCAAGATGCGTTGGAAAGCTCTTGAGGAGATCTATAACTTCCATGAAGACTTCTTTTTCAGAAAATGCCTTTTACTGGGCCATTTGTTCGTTGAAAATATAACTTGATACGCCGTCATTTAACCATTGATCCTCTTTGAACTTTAAATCTCGTGGCGTTCCTTTATTCCTTCAAAAGATATGATTTTACTTCCATAAAATGTCCGCTACGACGGGAGTCTTGGTTTACCGAAGGTCCGTAAATACCAAAATACCCACGTGAATCGACACGACATACTCCGGTTATTAACCGGTACAAATTTATGACTTTTTTATCATTTTTACTAGATTTTTATAGTATTTAGATTTATTCATAGCTATTAATATTTTATAAGATTATCGTTATATTTTATTATATTTTATATAAAAAGAGTTTATAACGTTATATAAAATCATAATTTTATCATATAAATGTTATATATCAGTCCATACTTCACTCTAGCTCTTTTGATCGGTCTTTGAGCAAAATAATGTTATATATATAAAAATTACGATAAAATAATATAATTAGTAAAGATAGCAATTTAAATTAGTAAATATCATTTCAATATTATAAATATATTAATTATATCTTCTTAGAAATTAATAAGATAAAAAGTGTAGATAACTTTGATAAATTATTTATCAACTATTATTCAAATGAAATTTCACAAAATTTACCTTAATAAATATAATTAAAATTCTAGAATTATTTTCCATCTCAACTTATATGAAATATTTGAATCAAAAGACTAAGTTAAGTAATTGACAAGATGGCTCAAACTTTTTTAGATAGGACATTAGTTAATGAAAAAGATAGAAGAAATCAAAAAAAATAGAAAGAGGCAAGTCGCATTTATGCATACCTTCACGCTTGATCAAAAACAATTTGATTAATAATATCTCCTTTTTCCAACTATTTTTCTGCATTTTCTCTCTTTTTTCAATATTAAGAACTAAAAGCGTGAGTGTAGAAAATCAAATTTATAAGCATTGCTTCATCAAGATTGATCGGAGTAATACTTTTCGATCTTAAAATTACGAGTCCAGTTTCATAAAACTCGTAATCATTCTTGAGATCTTATGATTCAATTTTATCGGAGACTTTATACGGCTTATATTGATACAGGACGCTTAGATAACACCTTGCATCGTACTCAAATCATCGGAAAGCTACTAAGATCCATCCGATCAAAGAAAATAAGAGCATCTCCGTGATTCCAATAATTTTCCGAAATTTGGTGCTTTATTCTTTTTTTTCTTTTTTTTCCTCTTTTTTTTTTCCTCGGCTTAATATACACCATCCTTAGCTTCTGGCTTTCATCTCGCTTTCATAGTAATGGCATCTGAGCTCGTGGAATTTTCAGAAATGTACAAAAAAGTGTCTAAGTATCAAGTATGATCAAAAATGGCTATTTCCTGTTTTAGGTCTCTGAATTACTCTAATCAATAGTGAGGTAATTTTGTGGTGTCAAAAAAATCTCATCATTCCTAATCCGATTCCATATTCATATTTCGTTTTACAAAGAAAATTATTCTAAAAATTTATTATAAATATAATATTTTTGCTAAAATTTCATATTTAAACCTACTGATAATATTTATGTATAGTTACATATACTTTAAAATCTTATAAAGATTCAAAATTGACATATATAATATAATTATAATATATCTACTTTATTTACTTAATTAAAATCTATTCTTACCAATTTATATTGTTTCTTTTCATATTAATTATATATTATCTAGTTATTTTGTTTCAAGAAAAATTAAACATGGTATTGACCAATTAAGCATAGATTTATATAAGAAAATTTTAATTTTATTTACTAACTCACTTACCACTCCCACTTCACTTAACTAACATCACCGTCCGATGTTCATTAGAGTAAAATAAAAAGTAATTGGCAAATAAAATTAAAATTTTATATGATTTTATTATTATTTGATTATTACTGTCAACTTATATATTATTTTGATTAAAGAAAATGACATATATAATAAAATACTATTACAAACTATAAATAAAAGTAACAAATAACAACAAAGCGACAAAACAACTAATTTAAGCAACTAATAACTTAATAACATAACTTCTAATCGATTATCAAACGGTAGATGAATGATCCGGGAGTATTCACGGGAGTAATCTAGCGAGAATCACGAGATGGAAAAAATCTGTGGTAGCAAGCTTCGGCAACGTGATTGATTGGATACAAATGGTGAGAGATAACCAGGCAAATGGTAGCAGTTTTCCCTATTACGTCTTTACTCTTTGCCAAAATTAATTACCGTTCTTAAAAATCAAAACTCACGATCAATGTATGCTCCTACGGTCAATGCATACAACGGCTGACATCTGATCGATCAGTAACCCCATAAAATCTCAGTTGGATAGATCCTGAGAATTAATGAGGCGTTCAAAGCCCTTAAATGAGGGGGTAAAGCTTAGAGTTGAAGAATCAGCAGTTATGATCAAACAAATCTGATGAAAACCTGTGATGCGATTTACAACATTATATGCATCCCGAAGTTCCCAAAGAAACTCGAAGTGTGGGTTTCGATCAAAAGTACATGGTGGAATTTGATAGATTGATTTATGATGATTGGTGAAATGCGAAATAACGGTGCCTAGCGTAATAAGTTGAGATGAGGCTATCGTAGTTATTTGAGTGAAGACAGCAAAGAAATCTCTAACAACCGAAATGTTTATTACTAATTCTGGGAGTCCTTATTAACTTTTTTCCACCCGCAACCTCGGATTAGATTCGTCCCCACCGATCAATTTTTTCAAGTGTTTAAGCTCTTTCTCATCGTGAGCGGAGAGCGGACAAAATTTAGATGTCTCCTGGACTTCATTATGAAAGCAAGAGGCATGCCTCCAGGAACTACACATCAGGCATTATGCGGCTCAGAATTATTAACCGAGGAGATGATCGGTTAGACATTTTTGATCGTAGGGGATTGAAAATAGAATGAAGGAAAGAAATGAGCAAATGTTTAATCTTTGCTCTTTTCTTTCATAGAAATATATCCATCAAGCTTAAAAGTAGAAAAAGATCAACTTTAAAGCGGCGTTTTGTACTGCGGATCGATCTCAGATAAGGCCGGATCGATCCGGCCTACGAACGGTAATGTTGTCGAATCGGTAAACACCACGTCGGTTCGATCCGGTAAAGGCGGATCGATCCGAACATGTCACTCGTTCTACCAGGCCAGTTGATTTTGCTTGAAAAAAGCTTAGCTTTTTCTAGGTGACAAGTTTTCTTCAATTTTTGGTTCATTTTCATTATGTTATAACAGCTAAATTATTCTACACAGATCGTAGTGCCATAATATGAATGAAAATATGAAAATAAAGTATTAAAATAAAATCCTACTATGATCAAAACAACTTAAAATTTAATCTAAAAAGAAAAGCGTGCATGATAAATAAAATTGTTTTAATGTCAAAAACCATAGAATGTTTAAAAATTATCACTCCTCTTTACATCACTCAAATTCGGCGTGGCTTGAACTTGGCATAGCTTGAGCGGGTTCGATTCTTGGGATGGATCTTGAAAATAAGTTGACATCAAATTGCCGGAGGCTATCCCCAGTCCCATCAGGCTCGTCTCTCGTGATATCGGAAAAAGTGCCTCCCCTAGTCTCATAGTGGTATGGCCAAAGCGATCCGAGATCCGATCCATTCGACGATCTGTTATTTCAGCCGTAGTGCACATTCGAAAAAATCTCAGCACCACTAGTTTGAAATCCAAAAGAATGTGGCATTTGTTGGAAATCAGTGAGGTGGCATCGGTGGAGATAAATCGGGCAAGGTATAAAAATTTGGAGTTTGGCATTGCGAATATCCATCTCGGCATAGTCGAGGGTTTTCAGGTATATTCATTTGATATAAACCTGTATGCCTTGGCGTAAATCTTCTCAGATCATAATTTATTCCTTTCCGCAAAAAGCGACCATATTGGCATTAGCTACGATGAACATGCATAGGCCATGGATTGAAACATGTCGTAAAGTGATGGTATTTGGAAGATGAGTTTGAGTTTATTTGGATGAAGGAGGGAGATGGATCTAGCGATGAAAGATTTGAGGGCGTTGACGGTTTAGGGTCCAAAAGTTTTATTCTTCTCGCCGGCCTAAGTGGTAAGCAGCTAGGACCAATAAGTGTGTGTCATCTACCATCATCAAATTATCATTTGGGAGCTCTAGGGACTCTATCCCGATGACACAAGGAAGGAAATAAAACATGGAAAAGGCATGTATTTGCACAGTCTAGCAAATGGGCAAATTCATATGGCCCTTCATACATCACTCTGCCTATATCCAATCGGTACATCATTAACTATAGCCCAAGCAATACCACAAATCCTCTTTACCAAAAGATGTAAAATGCCGAGGCGGGTAAAGAGTATGACTAATAAAGCGTTTGATGGCTCTCATGTCGGATACATTTCCATAGGAAAATGTTTTTCATGCCAGGCGGCGTGGGATCTAACTCATCTTTGGGCTAGTGAAACAATATGATCAAAGTCTGCTTTGTCTCATCAAATTCCAAAGCTGTGTAATAATCCTCGGTCTCCGGTATATCGAGGAATACCAAAAATAGCATTAATAATGTGAGGAGTAAAAGGCAGCATCTCTAGTCCTCGGTGATGATTAACTCACCATCTTCCGTAGCATCGTGAGTTGCTACCAAAGAATAAAATTACGCTACAAAGGTGGTGTTAATTTCTCCGACCTTAAAGCCAGCTAATTCCATCAATGCCTCCCCTTCAAGAAATTTCTTTGACCTCCGCTTCCCAAATCTTCAAAATCTAAACCACTCTGGCGCAACTAAACACCGTCCAAATTTATTCTTAAAGGCGTTTTGCAATACGCATGCCAGACGAATTCTCTCAAAGCTAACCACCAAATTCTTCTTCTCATTAAAGGCCTGGTTTCTATAAGCTGGAATTTGGGTAGGGATATGCGGTTTCGTTTTTTACTAGCTTTGGATGATTTGACATTCTGCGATAATGACAAAATTGCAAAACAACACAAAACAACACAAAACAACGATTTCAAATGTGAGTGACAAAACAGTTGAAAATGAATTAAAACTTGGAAAACGAAATTAACAAAATAAATAACTACTATTACCTTATAAAGCTTGAAAAGGTTGAAATTTGGCCGGAAAAGATGGAAATTTCACTGGAATAAAGTTGAAGCTATCCTTGAAAAAATTCTTCAATTTAAATGCAACTTTGAAGAGAGGAATGGAGAATGAGAAAAATTTAAGAGGAGGTGGTGTGGTGTAATGGTGATGTTGTGTGATGATTTGAAGGTAAAAAAATTCGAATTGAGGAAAAGGGAGGGCGGTGTTTTTTTAAAAAGAAGAAGAAGAAGAAGGAGGAGGTCCCCTGGTCCTTTTTTAGGTTTTTTCGAGTTCCGGATCGATCCGAGGTTAGTCGGATCGATCCGACCACTTTTTTTTTTTTACTTAAATACTTTTAAAAAATATTTTGGTATGATAATCCCCTTAATTATATCATATAAATAACATATATGATAAAAATAAGTTTTATCATAAAATTTTTGAGAAGTCTTAAAACAAAAATAAACAAAAACTTAATCTAATTCTACTCCTACCAATCTTAAATCTTCAAGATTTCTATAAGCAGTCCATTAACCTAATCTTAAGAAATGAGGCGTTCGAATTTTCTCTTTGATCTCCATCGAGATTTTCGGATAACCACCTAATCGTTCCGCTTCTTAACAACATTCAAACACTCATCACAGGATTTGGTTGTGCTTTCCCTACATTTCCGCTTCATGCTCACTTTCTTTTTCATGACCACACCTTCTTAAAAACTTTTGCCGCTTCTCTTTGTCGAACTTACCAATTTCCATTACAAAGTTCTTTGATCACTGATTTCTCTCAACAATTGCTTGTTTTCTCAAAAGCGGAAGCTTCTATTTTAAGCGCGACATCTTTATCAAGCCTAATTTCAAAAGCGATATAAAATTTCTATTATATCTAAAAAAGACATCCGAGGCTTCTTTTACGATCTATCCGGTAAAAGGCGAAACTACTTCCCCAAACATAAATAAAACACATAAAAGTAGAGTAAAGATAGATAGAACTGGTATTCGGCCGAGTTTAACTCCTTGCCTTTGCGGTTTCTTGATTTCTCTGCTTTTACTTTGTCGGAGGATCGATTAAGTAGCATTATTTCTCCGCTTGATGCGGTTCCTTCTCCTTCCACAAATAACTTTACTCTTTATGGCCATTGGCTATAAAAGTTGTATTTCCATCAGTTAGTTCAACGTACTCGAGATTGTAAACTCGTTACTTTAAATGGACCTGTCCATCTTGATTTAAGCTTTCTGGAAATAACTTTTAGCGTGAATTGTACAAGAGCACTTTCGATCACCATACATGGAACTCACGCTATAGATTCTCTATCGTGAAAGGATTTAGCGTCGTTCCTTGTAGATTCGGCGTTTTCATAAAATCGAGACGGAATTCTTCTAGTTACATCAATTGAACCAATCTATGATCACCATGACCTTAGGATCGAAATTCAAAATTTAATAGCCCGGAAGGCTCGGTGTTCTCAACTCAAGCGGGAGATGACAAAGACTTTACCAAATACTAACATAGGAGAACAACCAATTGGTGTTTTAAAAGGCATTACATATGCCCATAATGCATCGTCTGGAGTTTAATCGCCCGATTTTGATTTGAATCCACTTTAATGTTTTCTGAATTCTCTTGATCTCTATTAGACACCTCTACGACCAGTTGGTTTGCGGATGATAGGGCGTTCTAACTTATGCGTTACACCATATTTTCAATTATCTTGGTAAATGGTCTATTACAAAAGTCACGAACCTCTATCACTTAATGATAGCCCTTGGAATGCCATAACGTGTAAATATATTCTTTTTTAAGAAATCGTATGACAACTTTGGTATCATTAGTGGGAAGAGCTTCGACTTCTACCCATTTCGAAACATAATCTACTATTACTAGAATAAATCTTTTTCCCAAGCGTAAATAGGAAATGGTCCCATGAAATCTATACCCGAAACATCAAATAACTCGCATTCTAAAATAGGTTGCATAGGCATTTCATGTTTTTAGATACATTTCCCCGCATTTTGACAAGATTCACAAGATTTGACATATTTATAAGCATCTCTATATAGCGTAGGCCAATAAAAACCACATTGTAAAACTTTAAGCGGTTTTCCATCCTCCATGATGACCTCCACTGCCTCACGATCATGACAAAAATGATAAGATACTTAAAATTTCATTATCGAGCACACACTTTCTCGATTATCCCATCCGAACATTTACGGAAAAGGTCCAAGGTTCCTCCCGTAATAAAATTTTAAGTCATAAAATTTCTTTTTCTGCTTTGCCAAGTCCAATGAGACGGAATATAATCACAAAGTTAAGTAATTAATGATATCTCCAAACCGGGGTGATATTTCCTTAGAAGAATTCTATTCTTTTAATATTTGCATGGTTGAAGGAGTATCTATTCTAAAAGTTGTTCATCAGAAATGAATCTTTAATTTCTATTCCACTTTTCTACATTATTTTCCATTACACTTAGATGATCTCTTTCTTCATTCTCACTTCTTATTATCTTTAATTTCCAAATCGAACTCCTGAAGTAAAAAGAATCCATCTAAGAAGGCGTGGTTTCGCATCTTTCTTACTCAAAGAAATACTTCCAAAGTGAATGAGTCTCAGTATACATTATTACCTTAGAACCAACAATATACGATCTAAGCTTATCTAAGGCAAAAATTACAGATATGATTCCTTTTACATGATTGTATAGTTCCGGTTGAGTTCGCGATTAACGTGTGAGATGCATAGTAAATAGCTTTGAGAATTTTGTTATATCTTTGTCCTAAAACTGCTCCTACCAAGCAAATCACTGGGCATCGCACATAATCTCAAGCGGCAAATTCCAATCTGGTGCTATTAGCACCTTTGGTGCATTAGTCAATCTCGCTTTTAAGGTCGAAAAGCTTCCTTACATTTACTATCGGTTAAAAAGGTACTTCCTTTTTTTCAAGCAAATGACTTAGAGGCTTTGCTATCTTTGAAAAATCTGCAATAAATCTCTATAAAATCCTCGCATGTCCAAGAAATCCTCTTAGAGTCCTTAGATTAAGCTGGTGGTGGTAATTTTTCAATTACTTCAACCTTAGCTTTATCAACTTCAATTCTATTTCGGAGATTCTATGGCTAGAACAATTCATACGATACCATTAAATGACATTTTTCCCAATTTAAAACCAAATTGGTATCTTCACGGCGTTGCAACACTCTTTCTAAGTGCGACAAACATTTACCAAAAAAGAATCTCCGTAAACACTAAAGTCGTCCATAAAAATTTCAAGAATTTCTCAACCATATCGGAAAATATATCCATCATGCATCTTTGAAACGTGGCTGGGCATTACATAAACCAAACGGCATTCTTTTATACGCAAAAGTTCCATAAGGACAAGTGAAAGTAGTCTTTTTCCTATCTCTGCTTTGCCAATGAAAATCAGTAAATAACTGAATAACCATCTAAGCATTAATATTTATGACCACTTAACTGCCTCCAACATTTTGAACTATGAATGGAAGTGGATGATGATCTTTCTTAGTATGATCATTTAGTTTCCTAAAATCAATGCACATTCGATATCCTTGTAATTTCTCTTGTTGGAATCCATTCATTTCTATCATTTTCTTTTCTTGTGAAACCTCCTTTCTTTGGTACCACTTGAGTTGGACTCACCCGTTCACTATCCGATATAGGGAAAATTATTCCCATCTCTAATAGCTTAATGACCTCTTTCTTGACGATTAATTGTAAATTTGGGAGGGCGGGCGTTGCGGTTGAATACAAGGCTTAGCATCTTCCTTCGCAAATTATCTTATGAACGCAAATCTCGGGGCTAATACCTCGGAATATCGGCAATCGTCCATCCAAAAGCTTTCTTATGCTTTTTCAACATTCTAAGTAATTGATCTTCTTGTTGCTCGCTTAAAGGCGATGGGAAATAATAATCGGTAATAGATTATTAGTTTCAAGAAAAGCATATTTTGATTTAAAGGTAATGGTTTCAATTCCATTCTTTGGCGGATCTTATTGATGATTTAAGAACTGATCCTTACAGTTCTAATTCCAAGTGCTTATGCCATGGTGGTTTAAAGGTAAAACTTTCGTATCTAAAGATAGAATTATCTCTTTCATTTCAATGTCTTCCTCATCTTCTTTATAGATAGATAGAGTTAAGCATTCTTCTAATCAGTCTTCAAAAAGTTGGTAGCCCGATTATCATAGGCCAGAATGAATATCTTATAAAAGAACATGATTACGATGATGCATAATTCATGGCTTTGAAAATATTGAAAGTAACCGTCTTCATTGACTCTTAAGATTAATTCTCCTTCTACGAACATCGATTAAAGTTCTTCTACAGCTAGAAATGGGCGACCTAGAATAAGAGTCTTTGAATAACTGTCTTCCATTTCCATAACTACAAAGTCCAATCGGAAAATAGAATTTGTCTACTTTAACCAATATGTCCTTTATAATTCCTTTAGGGTACTTGATTGATCTATACTGCCATTCTTGAGTCATTTCGATCTTGGTAAGCTTTCCTATGCCTAACTACCCGTAATCCTCATAAGACATGAGATTTATACTCGCTCTTCCTAGATCACATAAGACCTTAACTTAAACAGCAATCCTCCAATTTCACACGGAATGGTAAAACTACCTCGGATCTTCTACTTAGGTGGTAACTTATCTTCTTGCAATCATGGAACATTCTTCATTTAGGCATACATTCTCATATTCCTCTAATTTTTTTCTTGTTTGATGAAATTTCTTTGAGAAATTTTCCATAAGCAGGTATGTTAATCAGAGCTTCGATAATGTGGATATTAACTTGAATATGACGAAAAGTGTCAAAGTGAAACGGAGCATACTTCTTATCAGTTTTTTCCTTTTGATTTGATCTTTAGGAGGGTAAGGTAAAGATTCTAGATCTATAACCTTTGGCTCCTTTCTCGGTTTCTCTTTTCCCTTTTCCTTAAACCTTGGAGTATTACCTACCGCCATGTTTTGTGTTCTTGGACTCTTTCTTTTAAATTGTTTCCCTGAATCAATCTCTACTTCAGATTCCTTTCATTTCTTTCTGCTTCTCATTTATTCCTAACATGTTCCTTGGAATAAGTTCCTTAAATCTTTATCCATAGGGTCTTTCAAAATCCTGGGGATTTTTACCCAATTTTCACCTTCATTTTCAGTTCCAAACTTACTATTCCTTTTCAAGAAATTATCTATAATTTCTTCTTCCCCTCGTCGTTGAATCTATCTTTATCTTTAGTCTCATCATTCTTTCCATCTAAATCATCTTCTTACTTTATTATTCCCAAAGCTTTCAACTCCCTTACTCTACTAAGCTTCCTACTTCTCGTGAATCTACAACATTTACCTCTCTTGGGTTCCTTTGGTGTTACTTGGTAATCCTCGCTGAGGGTCTGCATGCCATTACGCTCACCTTCCTACTCAAATGATCTTCCATATTCCTTAATGAGGCTTCTATCGCTCTCATCCTGGTATCATGTCCACTCATAAGATGTTTTCATTGAACTCCATGTCCTTAGTATTCGTACTAATAGAAGTCACCATCGCTTTACATATTTTTAGCTTATGTAGATACTACACCCATCATATTTTCCATTAGTTTTTCCTATTTTTCAACTCCTCTTCACGAGGTTGAGTTGAACTTTGAGTCTTGGTATACTTTGGAGTGGTATGTTGAGGATAGGATCACAGAGTAATGATGGCAAATTCTCGATTAGACGTGTTTTCTTGATAAACTTGATTATTATTCATGTTCCTATATGGAGGCTGAATCACGGGCGTGTTGTCCTTGCTTGCTAGGGTTTTGGTACTTACTCTATAAGTAGGGTGATCTCTTCTAATAGCATTGAGCGAGTTTGAGTAAGCATTGTTTAAATTTCTATGTCACAAGAAAACTCACCTCCTCTCTTGAGTATCCTCATCAGGTTCTTCAATCCCACTAGTGGTATTTTATCTACCGATTCGAATATTCAAATTGGTGTACTATTTTCCTCTCAACTTTGGTTCTTATTCACTATTGTAATCCATCAAATTTCCTACTCAAATTTTCTAAATGTGCTAGAACTTCCGTGTTAGAGCGTGGCATTCTCCTGCCAGCTACTTTTCTCGGTGCTAGAACCGGTTTCCCACATTCCTGTTATTTTTGGAAATCTTTCTATAGCATCGTAAACTAATTGAGCTTCACTCATCATTAGTGAACCACCACATGCATGATCTACATCGACGTGAATCTTTTCTTAATTTACTTACAAAAGTGTCGGATTTGCATGTCTAAGGAATAACCATGGTCGGGACACGCTCTTATGAGCTTTTAAATCTTTCCTGGCATTCCCTAGTGTTTCTTCGTGATCCTTGTCTAAAATTAGCAACCTCGACTTTTAATTCCAAATTCCGTCAGAAGTGAAATATTGTTTCGTAAGTTCAGTTTGAATCTCCTCCCAACTTGTAAGTGAATGATGTGGAAGAGACATAAGCCAATCTCGGGCTCGTCCTTTTGTAGAAAAAGGAAACATAGTCATCCTTGTTAATTCCTTTGTGAGCTACCTTTGACTTTTGGTCTATGTATTACAGCTTCTTCAGCAAGATAGAGATGATGATGCGGATCTTCATCATCTTCTCCTAGAATTGGGCTCTTGTGTCAATCAAACCAAAAGATGAGATTTAATCTCGAAATTATTCGCTTCCTTCATTAGGTAAAAGTATGGGATTATTAGTCCGATTTCTTCTATGGTTTGGTCAAGCAATAGGTCTCTAGGTTTGGCGGATTATTCACGATTATCTCGGTTCCGATTCCGATTATCATCACCCAACCCTCCAATGATTGAAGCGTGTTCCGTGTTTCTTTTCTCTCTCTCGTAATTACGAATCCACTCGGTATTTATCGAAATTTTTAAATTTTTAATTTTTTTTTTTTTTAGAATTAAAAAAACTATACTAAAAGCATTTCGGCATAGTCTAAATAAGCGTAAAAGAAACAAAATACTATAAAACTAATACGTACTGCGAAGCAAACGAAAGAAAATATTTTTTTCTCTCTCGGTAATTACGAAAAGATTTTTTTTTTTTTTTTTTATTTTTTTTTTTTAAAGCGAAAGCAGATAACTTTAGTTGACAACAAAACCAAAACGAAAACTTTCCGTGCCAAGTCCCCGCAACGGCGCCAAAAACTTGTTCGCGGTTTTATACAAAGCAAAAGATAACAAGTAATAAAATAAAACCCGATGTCACTTCCCAAGTCGAAGACTCGCAGCTAGTGGTGAAAGCCGGATCGTATCCGCGAGGGACTTGCATGCGAAAAGAAGTTTTTGCCTTCGATTTCTTTTATAAAGTTGATGATTATGATCTCGGATTTTCAATTAACAAACTAAGGTAGCAAACGTGAAAATAAATAAAACTCACGATAATAAAATTTATAATTTAAAACAACTAGAAACGCACCGATGATCCACCACCCTCACCGAAAATAACAAAGAAAGACATACGATATTCATTCGTAAGTTCTTGGATTATTATCTGCTAAAAAAGGCATTTTCCCTTTCGGTTCATCGCTTTTTAATTAGTTCACCACTCTCGGTACAACTAAAGCATTTACGGATCAAAAGATATGGATATAAATCCTAATCGACAACATTCACCCTCAACTTGTCGCATGTTGGAAAAATATTATCATTCTCCTTCACGGTAATCTCACGAATTCTATCAACTTCCGTATCTAAATTCGAATATCATGCAACATACATATTGTTCATACACATTGCACTTAAACAAAGTAAAACATGGAAGGAAGAACAAGATAACTTACGAAAATGAATTAAAGCGAAATCCTTATTTATTCCGGTGATGGTGGCTTCACAACGATGGTTCTAGCACGGAGACCTTAGCCAATCATCCTCGATTATGATTTGATCAGACGGGTCGTAGCTCCGACATTACATCGCATTTCTACTGTTCTAATTTATTCTCGGCATAACGCCTTTACGTGAGTATTTACGTAAAAGACGGAAAAGTAAAAGCTTGGCCAAAAGTGACCAAGGAGGCGCTTTATGGATGGAAATGAGGGGAGTTCTTATAGGAGAGTTGAGGGGAGGTGTATAAGGGAGAGGTTGTAGTTGAGGGAGATATTTTTGGGAGAATATGCTATGGAATATTCTCAAGTTTGTTATATAAGCATGTGGAGGTGATAATGACTTTGCATGTGAAGGTGAGGAGTCAACTAAAATAGCATGTGATCGTTATGACTCATCATCATCATCATTAAGGAGCACATGGAGTAACATGCATCAAACTTGGCCAAAAATATCTCCGGTTGGTCCGTAATTCCCAAAGTATTCGGTAAAAAAATCATAGCTTGAGTTGTAGACCTCCGATTGACGTGATTCAAAACGACCCGATTCGATAGTCATAACTGCAAAATTTTCTGCTTCAATATCAAGATAGTATAAATCAATTATATAAACTTTGGCTAGTTCTCTAAAAATATATTTGGCATCTATATATTTATATCTATATATATTTATATATCTATATATATTATATTAGAATAAATTTTAATCTCTAACCGGCAAGTGTACGGGTCAAATTGTAATTACTAGTGTGTAGAGTCAGAATTCGTATTCCTCGAGGAGAAAACATGGTAATTCTTTTAAGTAGGGTTAAACACCAAGAAGCTATTATTAACTCGTCGGATCTAAAGTCGCAGGTTTATCATTTTTTTCTCGGGTTAGATTATGTTAGTAGTTAGATGTTAGAGTTAGATGTTAGTAAAAGCATTAAATAAAACAAATAAATACTAATATAATATATATTTTTGATCTAGCCAAGAATACATGCTTGAATCAATATATCTTTTTAATTAATAAATGAGATGAATCTTTTCCTTGGCCGCAAGGAGGTCAATTATAAATGAACCGGTGTACTCCTAAGCTAGACAACTCCTCCTCACTTTGAGCGTATAGAAATTGTCATATGTCCATTGCATCAGTCCAAGGTCCACAATCTATTACAGTTTTCTAATATAATATATATAGATATATAAATATATATAGATATGCATAAGTTGCAAAATATATATATAGATATAAATATATAGATGCCAAATATATTTTGTGAGAACTAGCCAAAGTTTATATAATTGATTTATACGATCTTTTCTTTCTAAAGAATGGAATGTGCTCTGATCTTTCTTTTATATTAGGGTTTAATTGAGATAAATGAAATCTGTGCACTCCTAAGGTTAACAATTCCTCCTCACATTAGCATCATATCAAATTGTCATATGTCCATTGTCATCGGTCCAAATCCACAATCATACGGTTTTTCTCAATGGTCCCGAAAATGCGATTCTACCTTGAATAAAAAGGAGTCATTCCGCTCGTCAAACGTCAATTTTATTAAAAGGCTCAGGGCTGTCAAAGCCGGGCGATTCAACTTTCGGTTTAAGTTTCAAATTAATCAATGAGTTAACATTATAACGATCTTGAGTACAAGTTTTAATAAGATTTATCTTTTTAGGACAAATCTGCTTTGAATAGGAAACTCGGATTCCGTTGTCACGTTTTCACTCGGCCAATTTTACCCTCCGGTTTTCTATTAACGAGTTACGCTTCCCATTATTTGCGCGCCAATTCATAATTAGATTATGAATTTTTTCAAGATCAAACTTCATCAATAGAAAAAGATTCAATTAGCTCAATTTTATTCAATTTTACTTAGACAACATTCCTTTACGAAAAAGATCGAAATAAAACGATTATATAACTTTGGCTAGTTATTAGATTTAGCCTTACTAACATTATACTAAAGATAAAAAACAAACATAATAAACATAATACTTTAGAAATTTTACTGATTACAACGATTGAATCGTAAGATGTATTCTTCCGGATGCTACAACAACTTCAACAACATCGATCTTCCTGGTAATTTCTTTGAAGCATTATAACGATATTTACTTATTTATGGCTTAAGGCCTATATATATACATGCTACTACTACTAAAAAAAGTAAAAGAGATATATTTGGTACATACTTTATTACCATCTTTGCCTTCATTTATAAAAGCAAATTTTTCCCTTGCGGATCGATCCGAAAGGGCCGGATCGATCCGGGAATAAAAATATTATCGAGATATTCTCTGGCAGGGCCACATGCCGGTCTAATCAGCGATGTCTCTCCTCGGATCGATCCAGGTAAACTCCGGATTAAGATTGAGAAAAATCTATCCGGATCGATCTCGATTTACCTCCGGATCGATCCGGAGGAGACATCATGATTAGACCAGCATGTAACCCTGCAGCAGAATATCCTGGGATAATATTTTATTCCCGGATCGATCCGACCTTTCTCGAATCGATCGGCAAGAAAAATTTGTCATAATCAGAACGACATTACGTGCACAAAGTGGTACCAAATATATCTCTTTTACCTTTTTTAGTAGAGTAGTATGTATATATATAGGCCTTGAAGCCAGTAAATAAATAAGTATCGCTATAATGCTCTTAGAAAATTACGAAGATTCGATATTGTTGAGACTATTGCAGCATCTCAGGAAGAATACATCTTACGATTCAATACGTTATAATCGGGTAAAATAAAGTATTTATGTTTATTATGTTTGTTTTTTTTATCTTTTAATGTAATGTTAATGAAACTTAAATCTAATGGTTCAGCCAAAGTTATCTTTATCGCATTTATTTCGATCTTTTACGGTAAAAGAATGTTATCTAAGTAAAATTGAATAAGTGAGCTAATTGGAATCTTTTTCTATTGAAAAAGTTTGACTGGAATCATAATCTGATTGGCAGAGTCGCCTCATGGATTATGAACTATTAGATAACGGCGCATGGAAAAATAACGATAGTCAATCCACGTACGGGCGGCTAATTGATTCAATTTACGTAAAAATCCCGCAAAAGCGTTCGGAGTATGAATTTGCTTATCAAAAGCGTTTTCTGAAGAAGTTATCCTTCATGAAAGTT
This sequence comes from Gentiana macrophylla, assembly GCA_026214975.1. Lineage (NCBI taxonomy): Eukaryota > Viridiplantae > Streptophyta > Magnoliopsida > Gentianales > Gentianaceae > Gentiana > Gentiana macrophylla. Next base: position 32,810 of record JAOBSW010001155.1, on the reverse strand, counting down.
GAAGAGTTTTCCAGATCTTATTTATGACATTTGGATCATAATTTTTTGATGTCTACAACTCGAGATATGAATTTTATAAGTTTTGGAAGGATCTAGAATTAAGCACCACGGATCGATCCGGCCCTTTCCGGATCGATCCATTTCTCCTATAAAAGCAGAGCATCGCCTGCGAGGAGCCCTGCCCCTTTCTTTCCCATTTTTTCTTCTCTCAGTCCCCACTGCCTCTTTCTTTTTTTTTTGTTTTGATCATATATATATATATATTATGTATGATATATATATATATATACACACACACCCTTCATGTATATATATATATTCTATATATGAATATATATGTGATAGATCTATCTATATATATAGTAGATCTAGATCTAGATCTTTTCATCTCGTTTCTCTTTTAATTTTCTTTTCCCGGGATACAGTATATACATATATATGTCCATGTGTATGTATGTATGTTTCATATACAAATAAAATGGTTATAGTATCGTTGTAATGTGTAGGAACAATTATCAGAAGATTGTTGATTTGAGAAGCTTTGGCATGTTAGATCCGGTGCGAAACGCACCCGTATCGATAGTCATAACCATTAATATATTCTAAAATTGTTATGTTTATTATTTCTATTTCTATTTATATATGATATTAAACTAAAAATATATCTAGCCAAGATATGAATCCAGAATTAATTAATCTTTTGGTAAAATGAATGATTTACTGCATAATAATGATTAAAATCAATTATGATGAATCTCTTTCTTTTAGCCTAATGAAGCGTTAAAATTGAAAGACCGGAGTGGTAAATTGGCGAGTAAAACGTGGACAACGGAACCGAGTTTCCTACCAGGAGCACATTTGTCCTAGAAAAACAAATTTTATTGACATTTGTACTCAGAGATCGTAATAATGTTAAATCATCAGTTTAATTGAAACTTAAGCAGGAAAGTTGAATCCGTCCGGCTTTGACAACCGGAGATTTTACCGGATCGATCCGGCGATGTGTTTACCGACCGACAACGTTTGGATTCAGAGGCCGGATCGATCCCGACCTTATCTCCGATCGATCCGGCAAGTGGTAAAACGCGCTTAGTAGATCTTTCTACTTTTTGCTTGATGGATATACTTCTATAAAAGGAAAAGAGCAATGCATGCAACCATTTTGCTCATTCTTTCATCATTCTATTTTCAATCTTTCAGATCAAAAAATGTCCAACGATCATCTCCTCGGTTAATAGTTACGAGCAGCATACTTTTGATGGTGTAGTTCCGAAGGGCATGCCTCTTGCTTTCATAATGAAGTCCCGAGACATCTAAATTTTGTCAAGTTTCTGATACGATGGAGAAAGGCTTAAACACTTGAAAAAAATTGATCGGTGGGAATGTAATCTAATCCAGTAGTTGCGGTGGAAAAAAAAAGTTAATATGGACTCGGAGAAGTCGAATAAACATTTCGGTTGTTAGAGATTTGCTTATGCCTCTCACTCAAATAACGACGGTAGCTCCTCATCTCAACTTATTACAATTAGAGGCACTGTTATTTACGTTTTCACCAATCATCATAAATCAAATCTATCAAATTCTACCATGTACTTTTGATGAACCCCACACTTGGGAAGTTCTTTTGGGAACTTGGGGATGCGTATAATGTTGTAAATCATCTTGCAAAGCTTTTCGATTAAGTATTTCCGTTGTTTGATCATAATTCATGTGATTCTTCAACTCAGCTTTACCCATAATTTAGCGGCTTGAAAGCGCTTCATTAATTCTAGGATCTATCCAACTAGAGATTTTTATGGGGTTACAGGATTGATGAGATCTTTGCCTTGTTGTATGCATTGGTAGCGTGGAGCATATACATTGATTGGGAGTTTTGATTTTAAGAACTGCAATTAATTTTGCGGTAGAAAAGGCGTAATAGGGAGAAAACCGATTACCATTTGCACTGAGTATCTCTCACCTTTGTATCCAAATCAATCACGTGCACGAGTTTGCTCTTCGATGCGAGATTTTTCCATCTCGTGATTCTCGCTTAGGATTACTTCGGTGAATACTCCCGGATGTTTATCTCCACGGTTTGATAATCGATTTAGAGTTATGTTATTAGAATTGGTAGTTGTTTAAATTGGATTGTTTAATCGTTTGTTGTTGTTTGTTACTTTTATTTATAGTTTGTAATAGTGTTTAATATATATGTCATTTTCTTTAATCAAAATAATATATGGTTGCTAAAATAAATAATAATCAAATCATATAAAATTTTAATTTTATTTATAAATTATTTTTATTTTACTCAATTTGAACATCGGGGCGATGTTAGTTCGTAAGTGGGGAGTGGAAGTAAGTTAGTAAATAAAAATTAAAATTTTCTTTATATAAATCTATACTTAATTGCTCAATACTTAGTTTAATTTTCTTGAAACAAAATAACTAGATAATATATAATTAATATGAATAAAAACAATATAAATTGGTAAGAATAGATTTTAATTAAGTAAAATAAAGTAGATATATTATAATTATATTATATATAATCAATTTTAGATCTTTATAAGATTTTAAGTATATGTAACTATACATAAATATTATCAAGTAGGTTTAAATATGAAATTTTAGCAAAAATACTTATATTTATAATAAATTTTTTAGAATAATAATTTTCTTTGTAAAAGCGAAATATGAATACTGAATCGGATTAGGAATGATGAAGATTTTGACACCACAAAAATTACTTCTCAACCTTGATTAGAGTGATCAAGACCTCTTTCAGAAATAGCCATTTTGATCATAACCGACCTTGGAAGCTATTTTGGTCTACATTTCCACCAGAAAATTCACGAGTTTTATGCGCATTTTATGAAGAGATGAAAGCATGTAAGCTAAGGATGGTGTATGTTGAGGTGAAAAAAAAAAAAAAAAAAAAAAAAAAAAAAAAAAAAAAAAGACAAAGCACCAAATTTACAAGAATGTCAATACGACTGTATCTTCCTTTCTTTGATCGCATGTATATCGGTAAGTAGCTTTCCCAAGGATTTGAGTCTTTGATAAGACTATTTATGTAAAAGCGTCCTATATCACTATAGCAAGTATAAAGCTCTGATAAAAATTGAATCGTAAGATCTCAAGAATGATTACGAGTTTAAGGAAACCGGACTCGTAATTTTAGATGAAAGAAGTATTACTCCGATCAATCTTGATGAAGCAATGCTTGTAAATTTGATTTTCACGCTGCTTCATCACTTTAGTTCTTAATATTGAAAAAGAAGAGAAAAATCTGGAAAAAATATGGTTAAGAAAAGGGAGATATTATTAATCGAAACTGCTTTTTGATCAAGCGTGTGAAGTGTAATCATACGTCACGACTTGCCTCTTTCTATTTTTTGATTTCTTTTTCTATCTTTCGATTAAATTCAATGTCTATAAAAGTTTGAGTCATCTTGTCAATTACTTGACTTAGTCTTTGATTCCAAATATTCGTATAAGTTGAGATAGGAAAATAATTCTAGAATTTTAATTATATTTATTGAGTAAATTTTTGTGGAAATTTCATTTGAATAATAGTTGATAAATAATTTATCAAAGTTATCTACACTTTTTATCTTATTAATTTCTAAGAAAGATATAATTAATATGTTTATAATATTGAAATGATATTTTACTAATTTAAAATTGTATCTACCAATTTATATTATTTTATCGTAATTTTTATATATTACCGCTTATTTTGCCTTTAGAGACGATCAAAAAGGCTAAGTAGAGTAGTAGTTGATATATAACATTTTATATGATAAAAATTACGATGTTTCTATATCCATTCTATCGACTCTTTTTATATAAAATATAATAAAAATATAACGATAATCTTATAAAATATTAATAGCTATGAATAAATCAAATACTAAAAATCTAGTAAAAATGATAAAAAGTCATAAATTTTTGTACCGGGTTAATAACCTGAGTAATCGTGTCGATTCCGCGGGTATTTTGATATTTTGCTGAGACCTTTAGGTAAAACCAAGACCCGAGTGACGACATTTTATGGAGTAAATCGCATATCTTTTGAAGGAAATAAAGGAATGCCCTGTAGATTTGTAAGTTCAAAGGGATCAATGGTTCGTGACGCCGTACCAAGTTATATTTTCAACGAACAAATGGCCCAGTAAAGTCATTTTCTGAAAAAGAAGTCTTCATGGAGAGTTATAGATCTCGCCAAGAGCTTTCCAACGCATCTTGAATTATGTCATTTGGAATCCTGAGCTCAAGATTATGATTTGATCGATTTCCGATTAAGATTGAGAAAAAATCTATCAGGATCGATCGGTTACCTCGGATCGATCGCAGAGACATCATGATTAGACCAGTGATGTGGCCCTGCGAGAGAATATCCTGGGATAATATTTTTATTCCTGGATCGATCCGGCCCTTTCTCGGATCGATCCGGCGAGTGAAAATTTGCTCTATAAATAGGGTGAGCATTGCAGGCATAAAGGGGTACCAAATATATCTCTTTACCTTTTTTAGTAGTAGTAGTATGTATATATATAGGCCTTAAGCCATAAATAAGTAATATCGTTGTAATGCTCGAGAAATTACCAGGAAGATCGATGTTGTTGAAGTTGTTGCCAGCATCGGAAGAATACATCTTCCGATTCAATCGTTGTATGTCGGGTAAAATTTCTAAAAGTATTTATGTTTATTATGTTTGTTTTTTATCTTTTTAGTATAATGTTAGTGAGCTAAATCTAATAACTCAAACAAAGTTATGTAATCGTTTTATTTGTTGATCTTTTAGGTAAAGGAATGTTGTCTAAGTAAAATTGAATAAAATTGAGCTAATTGAATCTTTTTCTATTGATAAAGTTTTGACTTGAAAAGAATTCATAATCTAATTGAATTGGCGCCTCGTAATTAAGTTTATAGAACTCGTTAATAGAAAAAAACCGGAGGGGTAAAATTGGCGAGTGAAAGCGTGACATGTTGAATCGATTTCCTATTAGGGCGATTTGTCCTAAAGATAAATGTATTAAAACTTGTACTCGGAGATCGTTATAATGTTAACTAAATCGATTAATTGAAACTTAAACCGAAAAGTTGAATCGCCGGCTTTGACAGCCGGAGCCTTTAATAAAATTGACCGTTTGATGACGGAATGACTCATTTTTATTCAAGGGTAGAATCGTTACTTCGGACCTGTTAAGAGAAAAACTGTAATGATTGTGGATTTGGACTGATGACAATGGACATATGACAATTTAAATGCGCTAATGTGAGGAGTGGGAATTGTTAACCTTAAGTACACACGTTTCATTTACTCGATTAAACCTAATATAAAAGAAAAGATCGAGCACATTCCGTTCCTTTGAAAAGATCGTATAAATCAATTATATAAACTTTGGCTAGTTCTCTAAAATATATTTGGCATCTATATATTTATATCTATATATATATTTTTGTAACATATGTATATCTATATATATTTATATATTCATATATATTATATTAGAATAAATTTTAATTTATGCATTTGTATTTTATTTTAAGTTATTAGTTATCCGGCTCTATAAAGCGAGATTTAGATTGAGTTAATTATGACTTTTGGTGTTTAACCACACTTAGAAGAATTGTAAAGTTCCCCGAGGGATACGATACTACGACTCACCATACTAGCACTCTGATTTGACCCCAGATACCTGCGGCCGGTTAAATTTGTATTAGTGCACTAGAAAAGGCCACGTCAAACTCCGGCTAAAAAGATAAATCGCAGCCAAAACTTGTACTGGTGATCGCTATAATGTTAACTCTACCGCTTAATTGAAACTTAAACAGGAAAGTTGAATCAGCCCGGCTTGGACAACGCAGCTCTTTAATAAAATTGACCGTTTGATGATCTGGAATGACTCTTTTTGATTCAAGGGTAGAATCGTACTCAAAGGACCTGTTCAGAAAAACACATGTGATTGTGGATTTGAGGCGGTGACAATGGACATATGACAATTTTACGTGCTTAAATATTAATATCCTCTTACATGATGTTTTGTAAGGGAGAGTTTAGTTTGGGAGTTAATCATGAGGCGTTGTCTTCCAGCATTTATTTCATTGAAATATCCATGCATTACACTAGAATCTAGTTCTTGTGTAGACAACTTCTGTGTTCCCCTTGTTGTGGATTGTACTAACACGCGAGTAAGCGAAGAAGATGACTCCCGGTTGGTAATGCATGAAAGCTCGTGGGAGCTCCAAAGCTCGAAAATCAAAGGAAAAGGTCAAGAACCGTTGGATCTCACGGCGTGCGTCTAACATATGTTGGAAGCGATATTGATAAAAGAGCGGATGCGGTGCGTGAGGATGACCCCACCACGATTGCCTTAAAACTCAAGCACGGTAAGTGCGGCTATAGACTATAAATGTAGTCAATGGCGGGTACTATCCTTCCTTTTTACTCCTTGGCATTTATTTTTAATGGATTATGTGCTTAATTGTTCACGTCCTTTTGTGAGTAATTGTTAGAAGTATCCCAGTTTGTTTAGTGTATATTATATTAGTTCATCATTATCATTTTGAGTCGAGCAAGCAGCGTTAACCAAAAAAGCGCTACGGAGGCAGCCGTAAAAATGTTAAATATAATAATTACTCGTACTTTGGATGATACTTTATAGAATGCTTGGATTGATTTTCATTTTGTTTCACCAAGTCTTAGGATGAATGTTTGAATGTCATTAAAAAGTGAGAATGATTAGGTGGTTATCCGGAAATCCTGATGGAGAAAAAGAAAAATTCAAATGCATCATTTCTTAGACTTAGGTTGTTAGAACAATTATGAAATAACCGCCCGAGGATCACAGGTATAAAAGACTCAGAGTTAATACTTTCTCAAATATTTCATATCATGATTTGAGATCTTAGTTTTAAATTTCGAATAAAGTGTGACATGTATTAGTTCAAATACTATGGAATTGTGTGAGGTCATAACTTTAACCCACCCACCCACCCTTTTTTATCATCCTAGTATTTGTTTTGAGCTTGTTTTAGTGGCACCATTGCTTTCCTAGCAACTTATTTACACTCACTTTACATTGAGGACAATGTAAGTTAAGTAAGTGGGGAGTGGAGTTGTTAGTCTAGCAATGGCATTAATGTTTATTTTGTATCAATAAATCTGCTTAGTTTTCTTTATCTTTTGCGAACATTATTTAGTTGATTAAAATAAATTGTATGTAAAATTATAGTTCATGGATTTGAAGATATAATGATCAATTTGGATGCTGTATAACCAATGTGAACCGGAAGTGCATCAATTCCAAATATATTTGTGTAACATGAATTCATTGTTCCACGTAAGCCTTTGATATTGAGCGAAAAATTTTAAAATAAAGTATCCATTCGGTATCTAGTAGTTTATTACAGAGATTTGGCATTAACTTAGTACACAATTTTTGAGCGTGTAATCGTGAATGTCTGATATTTGAATGTGATAGAAAGGATATAAGTTAAGTTTATGAAAAAAAAAGATGAAATAAAAAAAAAAAAAGATGAAATATATATGTCGGTGGGACAACACTAATGATTTGATGTGCGGTGAGTATGCGACTAAATGGGTCATGTCCTATATCACTTTAATAGGTTTAAAAGTTCTCGACCCCTTTGATGATAGAAGTTCGGCTAGGGTGTTATCATAAACGCCCTGTTCTTTGTCGAATGAAGGCACATGCTACATTACGTGAAATTAAGTTCATCAAAAGAAAAAAATTTTAAGCATGGTTAAAAACTTGGTTATCTTCCTACTATCACTCGGAAATAGCCATTTTGATCACAATCGACCCTTGGCTTATTATTTTGGTCTACATTTCTGAAAATTCCAATGAGTTTGTAATGACTTTATAGAAAAGGAGATGAAGCCACGAGGTTTATGATGGGTGTATGTTGAGGTGAAAAAAAAAAAAAAAAAAAAAAAAAAGAATAAAGCACCAAATTTACTGAGAATTAATCGAATGCTGTATCTTCCTTTTCTTTGATCAATGTATCTCGGTAGTAACTTCCGGCGATTCGAAGAGTGGTGAGGGTGTTATCTAAAAAGCGCCCTATATCATCGCGAGGTATAAAGCTCCGATAAAGTTCGAATCATAAGATCTCCAAGATCGATTCACGAAATAAGGGAAACCGGACTGTACTTTTAGATCGGAAGAGTAATACTCTGACCAATCTTGATGAAGCAATGCTTGTAAATTTGATTTTCTACACACTCACGCTTTTAGTTCTTAATATTGGAAAAGAAGAGAGAAAATGGAAAAATAGTTGGAAAAGCCGATATTATTAATGTTACTGCTTTGATCAAACGTGAAAAGGTGGGCACGCATTTACCTGCCTCTTCTATTTTTTTGACTTTCTTTTCTATCTTTTTCTCGTGATTAACTTGAATGTCCCATCTCAGTGTTTTCTGAGTCATCTTAATAATTACTTGACTTAGTCTTTGATTCCAAATGTTTCATATAAGTTGAGATAGGAAAATAATTCTAGAATTTTAATTATATTTATTGAGTAAATTTTGTGAAATTTCATTTGAATAATAGTTGATAAATAATTTATCAAAGTTATTCATACTTTTTATCTTATTACTTTCTAAGAAAGATATAATTAATATGTTTATAATATTGAAATGATATTTTACTAATTTAAAATTGTATCTACCACTTATAATATTTTTATATTAATTTTTATATATTACCGCTTATTTTGCTCGAGGGATCATCAAAGAGCTAAGTGAGGGAGGAGTTGATGTATAACATTTATATGATAAAAATTACGATGTTTTATATAATGCTCTCGACTCTTTTTTATATAAAATATAATAAAATATACTTGTATAATCTTATAAAATATTAATAAACATGAATAAATCTAAATAATTATAAAAATAAGTAAAAATGACAAAAAGTCGCCAAATATTGTACCGGGTTAATAACCGGAGCGTTCAGGTTTTAGATCTCCATGTAGGTATTTTTGATAGTTTACGCATCTTTGTAAAACCAAGACCCTTGTGACTTACATTTTATGGAGTAAAATCGCCACATCTTTGTAAGGAATAAAGGAATGCCCACGAGATTTAAAGTTCAAAGGGACTCACCGGTTCGTGACGCCAGACGAGTTATATTTTCAACGAACAAATGGCCCAGTAAAAGGCATTTTTCTGAAAAAGAAGTCTTCGCAGAAGTTATAGATCTCCTCAAGAGCTCTCCAACGATCTTGAATTATATCGTTGGAGATCCCCGGAGGCTCAAGTACAGGATTTTTATCAAGTTTCGGATTAAGATTGATAGGTAAATCTATCCGGATCGATCCGATTTACCTCGGATCGATCCTGAGGAGACATCATGGATTAGACCAAGATGTACCCTCGCAGAGAATATCCCGTATAATATTTTTATTCCCGGATCGATCCGGCCTTTCTCGATCGATCCGGCAAGGGAAAATTTGCCTATAAATAGAGAAGCGACATTGCCAGGCATATAGCGGTGTACCAAATATATATCTCTTTACTTTTTTAGTAGTGCAGAGTATGTATATATATAGGCCTTAAGCCATAAATAAGTAGTATCGCTACAATGCTCAGCAATACGGAAAGATCGATGTTGTTGAAGTTGTTGTAGCATCCGGAAGAATACATCTTCTCTGATTCAATCGCTGTAATCATCAGTAAAATTTCTAAAGTATTTATGTTTATTATGTTTGTTTTTTTATCTTTTAGTATAATGTTAGTAGGCTAAATCAATAACTAGCCAAAAGTTATGTAATCGCTTTTATTTTGATCTTTTCGGAAGAGGAATGTTGTCTAAGTAAAATTGAATAAAATTGAGCTAATTGAATCTTTTACATTGATAAAGTTTGACTTGAAAGAATTCATAATCTAATTATGAATTGACGCCTCGTGAATTAAGTTATGAACTCAAGTAATAGAAAACCGGAGGAGTGCAATTGGCCGAGTGAAAGCGTGATAGCGGGAATCCCAGCTCCTATTCGGGGGGCATTTGTCCTACTAAAAGATAAATCTTATTAAAACTTGTACTCAAGATCGTTATAATGTTAACTCATATCGCTTAATTGAAACTTAAACCGGAAAGTTGAATCGCTCGGCTTGACAACCGAGCCTTTTAATAAAAATTGACCGCTTGACTTAACGGAATGACTCCTTTTATTCAAAGGGTAGAATCGCATTCGGACCCGCTCTTAAAAACCTGCATTGAGCTGTGGATTGGGTACTGATGATAATGGATATATGACAATTTCTGGACGCTAATGCAGAGGAGAATTGTTTAACCTTAGGAGTGCACTGTTTATTTATCATAATTAAACTCTAATATAAAAGAAAGATCGAGTACATCCATTTAATGAAAAGATCGTATAAATCAATTATATAAACTTTGGCTAGTTCTTCTAAAATATATTGGCATCTATATATTTATATCTATATATATATTTTGGTAACTTATGTATATACTATATATATTTATATATCTATATATATATATTAGGTTAAATTTTAATTTATGCATTTATTTTATTTTAAGTTATTAGTTATCCGTGTTATAAAACTGAGATTTAGATTGAGTTAATAACTTGACTCTTTCAATTGTTTAACCACACTTAGAAGAATTATAAAGTTCCTCGAGGATATCGATATCTGACTCACCATACAGCATCACCGATGCTCGCGGTCATAGTTGGTGAAACCGGATCAGATCCGCAGGGACTTGTACTGGAAAATAGTCTATTGCATTCGCTTTCTTTTATAAAGTTGATGATTATGATCTCGGATTTTCAAATTAACAAACTAAGGTAGCAAACGGAAACGCAAATAAAAGCTCATTATAATAAAATTTATAATTTAAAACAACTAGAACGCACCGATGATCCACCACCCCTAATCAAAATAACAAGAAAGACAGGTATTCATCGTGTAAGTTCTTGGATTATTATTCGCTAAAGAGGCATTTTCCTTTCGTTCATCGCTTTTAATTAGTTCACCACTCCCGGGTACAACTAAAGCATTTACTTGATCAAAAGATATGGATATAAATCTAATTCAATAATATTCATTCACCCTCAACTTACGTATGTTGGAAGAATATTATCATTCTCATTCGGTAATCCTCATTAATTCATCAACTTCTCGTATCTAAATTCGAATATCATGCAATACACATATTGTTCATACAACATTGCACTTAAACAAAGTAAAACATGAAGGAAGAACAAGATTAACTTCACTAAAATGAATTAAAGCGAAATCCTTATTTATTCCGGTGATGGTGGCTTCTTCAATCGATGGTTTTCAGCTGTAGACTCTAGCTAATCATCCTCGATTATGATTTCAATCTGTGGCTAGGGGCTTTATTACAAATACAGCAGATTTCAACTATTCTAATTTATTCTCAGATAACGCTTCATAAGAGAGTATTTACATAAAGATGGTAAAGTAAAAGCTTGGCCAAAAGTGATCACTGGAGGGGCGCCTTTATGGATGGAAATGAGGGAGTTCTTATATGGAGAGTTGAGGGAGGTATATGAGAGGTTAGAAGCTGAGGAGAGATATTTTTGGGAGATATGCTAAGGAATATTCTCAAGTTTGCTATAAATGACGCTGAGTGATAATGACTTTGCATGTGAAGGTGAGTCACTAAAATAGTATGTGGAGTTTCCATGACTGACCATCATCATCATTAAAGAGCACATGGAGTAACGTGCATCAAACTTGGCCAAAATATCTCGGTTCGTCCGTAATTCCAGCAGTTCCAAAAAATCATAACTTGGAGTTGTAGACCTCCGATTAGCGTGATTCAAAATGCGTTGGAAAGCTCATTTAGTATCTACAACTTTCGTCAAGAACTCTTCCCCTGAAAATGCCTCTAAGTCGGGTAAAATTTCCATCCGAAAAAACAGGATTACGGTAGAAATACGTTGGAAAATATTGATCCGTTGATCTCGTAAACTCGTGGCATCTTCTTCTTTTCCTCAAAATCCATCTTTTAGGCCTCAAAATATAATGTTACGTGGCATATTTTTTAAATACTTGATCACTAAGTTTGGGCCGAATCGAATCGAGGCTTTCTTTCATTAAAGAATCGAGAGCTTTTTCTTAATCTTCATCCGATCTTCGCTTAAGCTCCTCATTTAACATGCAAGCGTACTTATACATTCATGATAACATCGTGCAAATGTAACATCTCATATTCAAAAGATTTTTAACCAATTAAACCACATAATTAGCACAAATTTGCACTTAACCACTTTTTAAAACTCATTTGCTCAATAATTCGATTAAATACATTGATTTCCTTTATGCAAATTATATTTAATATATGAGGAAATTGTTATAAATATAACATTAGAAATCGTATAAAATCACCCCTAAACAACTCCCTACACTTTAGCTTTGGCTTTGTCAAGGCAAAAACAAAACAAGAATCAAGGCTCGAAAAAGATGTATTGACCTCTCAAACCAAATACAACATATACTCAATAAATCGAGGTTCACCCGATGTGTGTGCATACATATGAAAACTTCACTAAGTCCAAACTTGAAAAATTCAAAGCAAACTAGCTAATACCCCTTCAAACTAGTAATAATGATACTTATAAGATGTACCTTACAAAACGTGACATATCACTGAAAAGAATGATAGAATATATCTAGTATTACTTACGATATACTCGTGAGGATAATCCCTACAACATATCTCATTAAGCATTATACCTGGGGATAAGGTATAATGATAACTAAGTCCTTAACTTATTCATAATAATAAATTTTTTTCGATTTTTATTTCACTTTTTTCTTTTTTTCAACACATCGTGAATGAGGCTTTTTGCCCGTCATACTAGAATAGGAAATTCTCTAGATAATCCCTTATACCTACTCAAATCACAGCGGCTTTTACATTGTGCCGTGAGCTTTTGGTCATCATAGTGGTATATAGGACATTTTTGAGATAATGCCCTACCGTGACTCAAATCATCGACTACCTTTCGACACACACAATTGATTACTTTTTTTCAAGATTTGGCCAGTAAAAAAGTTAGCATGCTAAAAGCAATTCAAACCCCACTCGAGCATAACACCTCAAGCAATGATTTATTTATTAATTATTGTGCAAGAACATTAGTTATGTTTCACTTATCATATCAAACGCCTGATATTCAAGCAATATATCATACTGCTGCTATAAACACAAACTATCATAATTCTCACGATAATGGCCAGATCGCGTTAGCACTAAGCACATGACTTTATAAGATAATCAAAATCACTAATCAAAAGCAAGGGGTATAGCTTTATAATTTAGCTCATCATTCACATGGCTCGTGAAAAATATATTGGGTGAAACAACTAACTTATCAACATACGGAATATAGCATTAATGACTATAAAACCGAACAAAGATATGCATTGTTTACTCGGGACTAAACAAAATTTGCAAATTTAATGCCCATTTAGCATAGAATCAAAATAATTTAAGCAAATGGTAGATACATATAACCGAATATTCCATCCCCACTCGCAATTCGTAAACATGTCCTCGAGGTTGTGCGAATGCATAAGAAAAAAGAACACTTAGTGATTGTGGTTCGAAAGTGGCAATTCCGAAGTAGCCTAGAATCAGCTCCGAAATGCTCGATTGAAATCAGTGGGACCGTGGACCATGCAATCGTAAACCGATTTATCTAAAGTCACAATCGCTATCGCAAAAAAATCCTCGCACACCACTGGGAAAACAAAGGCGTGCCTCGGGAGATAGGGCACAAAAGATGATAGACAAGGCAATATCATGGAATAAAGATGAAAATAAATCTGTGAGACAAAAGAAAAGATATCTGAGGTTACCGTCCTAGTAGGGGGCTTAATTATAGTTAGGAGCTCGACTTTGACAATAAAATTTCAACTCGGGTTAGCTTTGAATTTCCTATTCCCTTAGTTGCATAGTAGTTGAATTAATACATGTCACACATTATTTGAAAATTTAAAAGCAAACTGTGTCATGATATGAAATATGTGACAAAGTATTAACTCATAAGTCTTTTATACCCAGATCCTCGAGGGTTATTTCAAATTGTTCTAACAACCTAAATCTAAGAAATGATGCATTTGAATTTTTCTTTGTACTCCCTCCGGGATTTTGGATAACCTCCTAATCGCTCCTTTAAATGACATTCAAACATTCATCCACGCAGACTTGGTGAAACAAAATGAAAATCAATTCAAGTATTGGAAAACTATTATCCAAAGTATGAGTAAAGTATAATGCAAAATGTGTGAGTTTTTGTTTTGTTTTTTTTTTTTTTTTTTTTTTTTTTTTAAACGGGTTGCCTCTCGGTAGCGCTTTTAGTTAATGTCGTTTGCTCGACAACCCAAAATTTTTCAACCTGGGTCGGCAGGTGGGCCTCTTTCGAATCATTCTTGATTTCCTCGTCAATAGTATGGATCCCACAAAAACAAAGTCTACCGCCAACGTATTGGCCATATCAAGAAACTTGCATGTCCACTTAGTCTTATGATTCTTCTCTTCCTTCTTTTAGGTTTCAGTTCCACAAGGTGAGGTGTATCGCCGATAATCACAATATCATCAAAAGAATCCACAGACGTAAATCATCGGGTTCCAAAAGATCGGATTTGTCTTGACTAGGTGGACGTCGCTTAGATGGAAAACCACCCGTGGCCTTTTGTTGACCAATATAGTGTTTCAAACCGATGACCATTCACTCAACAACTCTCCCCGCTTATTTTTCAATTCGGCGGCTCCACTAGTGGAAAACTGAAATTTCAAAGGGGCTGTACTAACGGGTATGTAGCTTACCAGAAGCAGAGATGTAACTGGTATTATATAGTAAAACCCATTCGCCTCTCTTTGAATTCATGCTTGATTTTCTTGTCGTGAGAAGTTTAGTCCTCTCTTCTACTGGATTCTTGAGCTCTCGAGGCCCGAGATCTCTGAACTCATCAAGCTCCCGCAACTCGCAACAATCGCTTTTCTCTGCGATAAGCTTGGTACATCAAAGTTTAAGAATTTAATAGCCTGTAATGCTCGTATCAGCTACGATTGGCGGTGTGCCGAGGCCTTACCCTAAACCATCTCAAACGGAGACGTGCGCAGCCAGGTGAGTTTGAAAGTGTCACCGTAGGCCCGGAGTACATCATCCAGTTTCGGCTCCAAATCCGTCCCATGAGAATTCACCGTCTTACTCAAAGAATGCTTTTCGAGCTTGGTTGCTTACTTCAACTTGTCCACTGGTCTGAGAAGGTGATAGGGGGTAGCGGTTTTGTGTGTTTCACCCCAGCATCGTTCTAAATCTTTTCTAATGGAGTATTGCGAAGTATGAAGTTCCATAAATCGCGATGAGAGCTCGTGGACAACCAAACCGTGTAAAAATGTTTTTCCTCAGAAGCTCTTGACCACCTTGTGGTCGCTCCGCTGCATGTTGCTATTGCCTCTGCCCATTTTGACACGTAGTCAACGGAGACGAGAATGTACTTGTTCCTATCCCGAGGATGGAACGGTCCGATCAAGTCAATACCCCATACATTAAAGTAAAACTTCACATTGTTGAACTGGGGTGTGGGGCATTATCCATTCGCCGAGAAAGTTTACCGGTGCCTTTGCACCGTCACAACCTTACAAAACTCTCAGATCCTAAAAATTGTTCTGCCCAGTAGAAACTGGATTTGAAAAATCTTCGTGCAGCGATCTTGACTCCATAATGACCTCCTCCCCACAGTCCGCTCATGGCATTGCTCTATAATGTCCCTCCTGCTCGAACTTCAGTGGACACACCTACGGAGTAATCCATCCCCATAACGCTTGAAGAGAATAATGGTCGTCCTACATAATAGTTTCAAATCGAAAAGAATTTCTTCTTTGGTCGATATGTCAGTCAGGGTCCGAATCTGCGCTCAAAGAAGTTTGCAAAGGTGCAAACCAAGGAGAACCTTTTCCAAAGATTGGAAGGGCGTGAATAACCTCGCACACATCAATAGTCATGAGTTGCTTCATTTGAAAATCAATTCCAATCTCATCGACTCTCATTTAATGATCATCGTCAGCCGAGACATGTTGATCGGCTACCACATTCTTGCTACCGCTTCTTGTCCTCGGATATGAACATCAAACTCTTGCTAAAATCAAGATCCATCTCATCAAACGAGGCTTGGCATCGACCTTGCTCATGAGATACTTCAATGCGAGAATGGTCCATCTAGTTGTAACTCTCCGACCCAAGCAAATAGCTTCTAAATTTATCCATGGCAAAAACTACCGCCCAACAACTCCTTCTGGGCTTGTTGCATAATTTACTAATCATTGGGTTTAAAGTGTGACTAAGCGTAGTAGATAGGTTGGAACACTGGCGTCCACTCTCTAGACCTAGCACCGCTCCGATCGCATAATTAAGGAAGCATCACATAAGCTCGAAGGGAGCTTTCCAGTCGGGTGCTATAAGAATTAAGCGAGGTAATCAACTTGTCTTTTAATTCTTTAAAAGCTCTTTCACACTCGAGGGTGAAAACAAATTTCACATCCTCTCTTAAGAGAGTTGACAAAGGCTTGGCTATCTTAGAAAAGTCTTTAATGAACCGCCTATAGAATCCAACATGACCCAAGAATCCTCTTACTTTCTTACATTTTTAGGGTATGTCATTTTTTCAATAGCTTTTACCTTCGGCTTTGTCAACCTCTATATATCCTTCCTTTTGGACACCTTGTGTCCAAGAACAATTCCTTCTTCCACCATTAGGTGGAACTTCTCCCAATTAAGACTAAGTCCTTCTCTATGCAATTCGGGAGAACTTTATCAAGATTGTGTAAACAAAGTGGTCTAAACTTGTCCCGAATACGGAGAAGTCATCCATAAAAATTTCCATCACCTTCTCCATTAAACCATTAAAGATAGCCAACATACATCTTTGGAAATGTATTTGGTGCGTTCTGAGAGACTAAATAGCATCCTTCAGTGGCAGAAGGCACCGGAGGGATGTGGAAGGTAGTCTTTTCTTGATCAGGTGAGATTGCGATAGCTATCTAAAGTATCCAGAATAGCCATCCAAAAGCAATAAAATTGCTTGCCACTAAACCTCTCAAGGAGCTGGTCAATGAATGGCAAGGAAAGTGGTCTTTAGAGTTACCTCATTTAGTCTTCTGTAGTCGATGCAAACTCTATAACTGTGGTGACTTGTCGTGAAGGCAATCTCTTCCCCTTTTCATTCTTTTCAATAAGTAATCCCCTCTTTCTTTGGCACCACCGAGTGGGGCTCACCCATTCACTGCATCGGCTATTGGGTAGATGATACCCATGTCAAGCAATTTGATGATTTCCTTCTTAACGATTTCCTATGTGAGGGTTTAGCCTTCTACGAGGTCATCGCACCTTCTTGATCCCCTCAGCGGTCCACGATCTTATGCATACAGATATCAGGGCTTATCCACTTAATATCTCCCACTTGCCAGCCAAAGGCGAGGATATTATCTTGCAAAGACTTTGATAAGCTTTTCTTCCTCCTTGGTTCTAACTTAGATATGAAATGATCAAATGGAGCTTATCACCGTCCTCGAGGAAAAATGTATTTCAAGTGTTGAGGCAAGAGGTTTCAACACTTTAATCCTGACTATGGCTTCTCTACATCATGGTCTCAGATTTATCTCCACCCAGCTCTAGATCTCCAAGCTTATTATATAAGTGCTATGAAGCATCACTGGCCTCTGAGATGCAGGGGCCTCATCTCCTTTTGCAAATCACGGGCATATCACCATGCCTCTCCCATCAATCTTCTTTCCTACCACCTGCGTGGTAATCGGAACTTTCCTTGTCAATCTCTTCAAAAATTTTATCCACCTCATTAGTCCAAGTTGCGAGATAGTTTATTGAATTCTTCCTCATCCCAATAAATCCACCCATGAACACTTGTTTATCATACTCCGTGATTGAAATCGTCCTCAATACCTTAGCTAAACAAGTGTCACAGGACGGGTGCTTCACCGCATTACCCACATTGAACTTTGCCACTCTCATCCTCCAAATGTAAGGTCACTTCGCCCACGGTGGGAATCTAGTAAGGCACGGGCGGTTGCAAGAAAAGGTCTTCCAAGGATCAAGGGGTTTTCTTATCGTTGGTCATATCCATGATTACCCAATCAATTTGGGTAAATGAAGTTCTTAACCTTGACCAATACATCTTCTACAATTCCTTGCCTATTTCACACTTCTATCGCTAAAGTTGAAGAGAAATAGGTTTAAGCGTAATAGATTGATCCAATCCAAGAGATTGGAAGATTGGCGTATTATCAGATTGATTGATGCTCCTTAATCACACAAAACATTGTGGGAAGTCCCCTGCTCCCACTGTAGTACCTTTGAAATCGTAAATCTACTGTGGTCGAGCAGCACTTCACGGAAGTTTAGTCTGGCTGGATCTTGTCGAGCATTCTCCATTCAATACTATGTGCTTTCCGAGCTCTTGGAGCTTCTTTTGAACTCATCAAGTGCCTTTATAAACTTTGTATACTTTGGCATTCTATCAAAAGATCAACTAATGAATGTTTGCCTCAGTATTCTTGAGCAAGTCGATAACCTTCTTATATTCTTTCATCATTTAATGGCCAACGACTTGTTTTTGCTAGGTGGGTAAGGAGATCAACAAAGTCTTCCCTCTGATCAAAGTGCTTCTTGCCGTCTTATCATTGATTGCTTTGTCTTCCCTATCCTTCCACCTCATGCCTTCCACGAACTTAACTGCGTAGAATCAGACTTCTTCTCGGCATTCTTCTCTTTATCATCGGTATTCTCAACTTTCACCTTTCTTCGTAATTTTCTCTTTCACTTGGATCAATAGTAGTCCCAACATCATGCGAGGTGAGAACAAAGATCTTCCCCTCCTGCCTCTCCGCTCACGCGAGGAGGCTACTCATTCCTGGTTGCTTCTTGCCAACCCGGCTTTCCCTCCTCGGTTTATAGCATTCACTCATCTTGACCATAGTTCCATGGTGCGGCGAGATCAATTGCAAGAATTCTCGGTCATTTTGGACCCGGATTAACCCTCGGGGGTTCTTTCTCGATAAAACTCGGCACTGACCTTGAGGTCGACTTGCTTGTTTGCCCGAAATTTGTCCCTCATTTGCACCTCCAAATTTCTCATCTCAGACGGGATCGCAGTACTTAAAGCATTTACCAATTGAGTGTTGGCCGTGGATTTGCTCAGCTCAACTTTTGTTCTAAGATCTCAAAATGATTGATTTTGATTTTATGGTGGATTGGTGTTCCATACTTGGGTCGATAGTTGGATTGAAAATTGCTTTGAAACTGACTTTGACACCAGGGAGATCGGGCGGCGTCGGCATTGATTACTACGATGGCCTTGGCCATGGCAATTGTCACACACAAGACTTTGAACATTCATTGCCGTCACTTGCTTCGCGTAGTGACAGCGCAACGAGCTTTTTAGAGCGTGGTCTCATCTACCTCATACTTCCTCGCGGTCAGAGCTTTTTACGATTGACGCACTTTCATAGGTAGTGAGGCATAATTATACTTTGCAATATCTTCAAACAACATCCATCCCTCATCGTGTGTCTTTCAGAGAAATGCACCTCCAGTAACTATTCACCATTCCGCACTTAGTCAATTCGGTCAAACCACTTTGTAGAAAGTGTTGACCAATCTTTGTTTATCCAGCCAGCGGCGGAGCACTTTCTCAAGAGTCTTAAATCGTCTCCACGCATCGTAAAAAGATTCCTTCTGATTGCACAAAAGTGAATATCCTGGATTCGGAAGATGAGCCGTCTTTGCAGGTGGAAAGTCTTGGCTCGAGAAATTCTTTCTCCAACTCCTCCCACTTAAGTAATGGATTCATTGGTAGGATTTGTACCATTCTTTCGCTTCTCCGCCCGGTGAGAAGGAAAAGTTTCATCTTTAAAGTCGTCCCGGTGACCCGGCCGATTAAATAGTCCTTGCGATTCTGAAAATGAGTGAATGTGATAAATGCAGTGGTCCTCGATGGAAAATCCATGAAATGTGGGAACCTCTTACCAAATTGATTAAAGAAGTTTTGAGTTCGAAATTATCAGCCGTGATTTAGAATCACGACCAGGGATTAACTTTCAAGATAGATGGCATGGCAAAGTCGCCAATGTCCGCTGCTCTGCCATTTCTTCAACTTAGGGCTCCTACTTGAGCTTCTCCACTCAGCGTATCCTTTCCAGATTGTTTCCTTCCGTAGTTCCTCGTCTGTTGGTCCGGTGAGCGGACCAAGCGTCTGCTTGTCGGCGATGGTTGGCTCTATCTCGGATTATGCAAAAGTGGTCCCCGTTGAGTTCGAGTTTGTATAAACTCGTTTGGGCACCAACACCTAAATCACGAGTTTCGATTTTATCCTTATGTCTTCCCTGATGGATTCACCGAGAATCCATCCACCAACCTCAATGATTGAAACGTGTTCCGTGTTTCTTTTCTCTCTTCGGTAATTACGAATCCACTCGTATTTATCGAAATTTTTTAAATTTTTTTAATTTTTTTAGAATTAAAAAAAAGCTATACTAAAATGTGGCTCAAAAGCAGTCTAAGCAAATAAAAAAAACAAAATACTATAAAACTAATACGTAGCGAAGCGGAACGTAAAAAAAATATTTTTTCTCTCATTAATTACCGAAAGATTTTTTTTTAATTTTTATATTTTTTTTTATTGTTTAAGGCGATTTAAACAGTATAACAGTTGACAAAAAACCGAACGAAAATTTTCCGTGCCAGTCCCGGCAGCGGGCGTAAAAACTTGTTTTAGTTCCGTTAACGGGAAAATCTTCAAAAACAAAAGCGAACAACTTTAGAAAAATTAATAAAGAACCAGACTGACCATACCCGAGTCCCTGGCATGGCGCCAAAAACTTGTTCGCGGTTTTATGCAAAGCAAAAGATAACAAGTAATAAAATAAAACCGATGTCACCCAAGTGCGAAGGCTCGCAGTTACGTGGTGAAACCGGATCGTGATCCGGCAGGACTTGTCACGAAAAAAGTCTTTGCCTTCGATTTCTTTTATAAAGTTGATGATTATGATCTCGGATTTTCAATTAACAAAACTAAAATTAGGCAAGCGTAGAAACGAAATAAAAACTCGATAATAAAAATTTATAATTTAAAACAACTAGAAACGCACCATTTGATGATCCACCACCCCACGAAAATAACAAGAAAGACACATATTCATTCGTAAGTTCTTGGATTATTATCTGCTAAAGAGGCATTTTCCTTTCGGTTCATCGCCTTTTAATTAGTTCCACCACTCTCGGTACAACTAAAAGCATTTTCATTGATCAAAGATATGGATATAAATCCTAATCTAATAACATTCACCCTCGACTTCGTATGTTGGAAGAATATTATCATTCTCCCTTTTCATTAATCTACGAGATTCATCAACTTCCGTATCTAAATTCGAATATCATGCAACACAATATATTGTTCATACACATTGCACTTAAAACAAAGTAAAACATGAAGGAAGAACAAGATAACTTACGAAAATGAATTAAAAAAGCGAAATCCTTATTTATTCCGGTGATGGTGGCTTCATAAATCGATGGTTCTAGCTTAGGACCTTAGCCAATCATCCTCGATTATGATTACAACTCGGGCGCCGTAGCTCGACATTACAGCGATTACTACTATTCTAATTTATTCACCGGCATAACGCCTCTGAGTATTTACATAAAGGCAGGAAAAGTAAGCTTAGCTAAAGTGACCAAGGGGCGCCTTTATGGATGGAAATGAGGGAGTTCTTATAGGGAGAGTTGAGGGAGGTGTATAAGGAGAGAGGTTATGAATTGAGGAGATATTTTTGGGAGAATATGCCACTGGAATATTCTCAAGTTTGCTATATAAGCATGTAGGAGAGTGATAATGACTTTGCATGTGAAGGTGAGGAGTCACTAGGCGTGCCTTATTTATCGTTCTGGTCGATATCACATCAGTACTTCAAAGAGAATTACAAACGTTTTTTTTCGTACTTTTTTTCGTACCCATAGACTACCTAACTGTGTGATATTTGATTCCTTGTACAAGGCCATTATGGCCTCCGTTTTCTTGCCGTTTGCGCCGGCGTGCCTTATTTATCGTTCTGGTCGATATCACATCAATACTTCAAAGAGAATTACAAACATTTTTTTTCGTACTTTTTTTCGTACCCATAGAGTACTTAACTGTGTGATTTTGATTCCTTGTACAAGGCCATTATGGCCTCCGTTTTGCTTGCCGTTTGTGCCGGCGTGCCTTATTTATCGTTCTGGTCGATATCACATCAGTAATTCAAAGAAAATTGCAAACGTTTTTTTATACTTTTTTTATACCCATAAAGTACTTAGCGTGTGATATTTGATTCCTTGTACAAGGCCATTACGGCCTCCGTTTTGCTTGCCGTTTGCGCGGCGTGCCTTATTTATCGTTAAAGTCGATATCACATCGATTACTTCAAAGAAAATTACAAGCGTTTTATTTATTACTTTTTTCGTACCCATAGTACTACTGTGTGATATTTGATTCCTTGTACAAGGCCATTCTGGCCTCCGTTTTATTTGCCGTTTGCGCCGGCGTGCCTTATTTATCGTTCTAGTCGATATCACATCTGTACTTCAAAGAGAATTACAAACATTTTTTAGTACTTTTTTTACCCATAAGTATTAGCGTGTGATTTTTGATTCCTTGTACAAGGCCATTCTGGCCTCCGTTTTTGCTTTCCGTTTGTGCCGGCGTGCCTTATTTATCGTTCTGGTCGATATCACATCAGTAATTCAAAGAGAATTGCAAACGTTTTTTTTCGTACTTTTTTTCGTACCCATAGAGTACTTAACTGTGTGATATTTGATTCCTTGTACAAGGCCATTCTGGCCTCCGTTTTGCTTGCCGTTTGCGCCGGCGTGCCTTATTTATCGTTAAGTCGATATCACATCGTTACTTCAAAGATAATTACAAACGTTTTATTTACGTACTTTTTTTCGTACCCATAGACTACCTAACTGTGTGATATTTGATTCCTTGTACAAGGCCATTATGGCCTCCGTTTTTCTTGCCGTTTGCGCCGGCGTGCCTTATTTATCGTTAAGTTGATATCACATCGATACTTCAAAGAAAATTACAAACATTTTTTTATTACTTTTTTTACCCATAGAAGTACTAAGCGTGTGTGATTTTGATTCCTTGTACAAGGCCATTACGGCCTCCGTTTTCTTTCCGTTTGCGCGGCGTGCCTTATTTATCGTTAAATCGATATCACATCGATAACTTCAAAAAATTACAAACGTTTTTTAAGTACTTTTTAGTACCATAGAGTATACTTAGCGTGTGATTTTTGATTCCTTGTACAAGGCCATTACGGCCTCCGTTTTGCTTGCCGTTTGCGCGGCGTGCCTTATTTATCGTTAAGTCGATATCACGCCGATACTTCAAAAATTACAAACGTTTTTTTACGTACTTTTTCGTACCATGAAGTACTAGCGTGTGATATTTGATTCCTTGTACAAGGCCATTACGGCCTCCGTTTTCTTGCCCGTTTGCGCGGCGTGCCTTATTTATCGTTAAAGTCGATATCACATCGATACTTCAAAAAATTACAAACATTTTTTTACGTACTTTTTATACCCATAAGTACTTAGCGTGTGATTTTGATTCCTTGTACAAGGCCATTACGGCCTCCGTTTGGCTTTCCGTTTGCGCGGCGTGCCTTATTTATCGTTAAATCGATATCACATCGATACTTCAAAGAAAATTACAAATTTTTTTTTTACTTTTTCGTACCCATAGTAAGTACTTAAGCGTGTGATTTTGATTCCTTGTACAAGGCCATTCTGGCCTCCGTTTTGCTTGCCGTTTGCGCCGGCGTGCCTTATTTATCGTTCTGGTCGATATCACATCAGTACTTCAAAGAGAATTACAAACGTTTTATTTAGTACTTTTTTTCGTACCCATAGACTACTAACTGTGTGATATTTGATTCCTTGTACAAGGCCATTATGGCCTCCGTTTTTCTTGCCGTTTGCGCCGGCGTGCCTTATTTATCGTTAAATTCGATATCACATCGATACTTCAAAAAATTACAAACATTTTTTTATACTTTTTACGTACCATAAGTACTATAGCGTGTGATTTTTGATTCCTTGTACAAGGCCATTACGGCCTCCGTTTTGCTTTCCGTTTGTGCGGCGTGCCTTATTTATCGTTAAAGTGATATCACATCGATAATTC
Organism: Gentiana macrophylla; assembly: GCA_026214975.1. Taxonomy (NCBI): domain Eukaryota; kingdom Viridiplantae; phylum Streptophyta; class Magnoliopsida; order Gentianales; family Gentianaceae; genus Gentiana; species Gentiana macrophylla. The sequence goes on along the minus strand of JAOBSW010001155.1, from coordinate 8,545 downwards.
AAAGAAAATTACAAACGTTTTTTTATACTTTTTTTCATTACCCATAGAGTACTTAGCGTGTGATATTTGATTCCTTGTACAAGGCCATTACGGCCTCCGTTTTGCTGCCGTTTGCGCGGCGTGCCTTATTTATCGTTAAAGTCGATATCACATCGATTACTTCAAAGAAAATTACAAACGTTTTATTTACATACTTTTTCGTACCCATAGACTACTAGCGTGTGATATTTGATTCCTTGTACAAGGCCATTACGGCCTCCGTTTTTTACCCGTTTGCGCGGCGTGCCTTATTTATCGTTACGTCGATATCACATCGATTACTTCAAAGAGAATTACAAACATTTTTTTTAGTACTTTTTTTCGTACCATAGAGTACTTAGCGTGTGATTTTGATTCCTTGTACAAGGCCATTACGGCCTCCGTTTTGCTTTCCGTTTGTGCGGCGTGCCTTATTTATCGTTAAGTCGATATCACATCGATAATTCAAAGAAAATTACAAACGTTTTTTTTACGTACTTTTTACCATACCCGTAGAAGTACTTAGCGTGTGATATTTGATTCCTTGTACAAGGCCATTACGGCCTCCGTTTTGCTTACCGTTTGCGCGGCGTGCCTTATTTATCGTTAAGTCGATATCACATCGATACTTCAAAGAAAATTACAAACGTTTTTTTACGTACTTTTTTAGTACCCATAGACTACTAGCGTGTGATATTTGATTCCTTGTACAAGGCCATTACGGCCTCCGTTTTCTTGCCGTTTGCGCGGCGTGCCTTATTTATCGTTAAGTCGATATCACATCGATTACTTCAAAGAAAATTACAAACATTTTTTTATACTTTTTTTTACGTACCCATAAGTACTAGCGTGTGATTTTGATTCCTTGTACAAGGCCATTACGGCCTCCGTTTTGCTTTCCGTTTGTGCGGCGTGCCTTATTTATCGTTAAAGTCGATATCACATCGATACTTCAAAGAAAATTACAAACGTTTTTTACTTTACTTTTTTTACCCATAGTACTACTTAAGCGTGTGATTTTGATTCCTTGTACAAGGCCATTACGGCCTCCGTTTTGCTTTCCGTTTGCGCGGCGTGCCTTATTTTATCGTTAAAGTCGATATCACATCGATACTTCAAAGAAAATTACAAACGTTTTTTACGTACTTTTTACGTACCCATAGAGTACTAGCGTGTGATTTTTGATTCCTTGTACAATACAAGCCATTATGGCCTCCGTTTTGCTTGCCGTTTGCGCTGGCGTGCCTTATTTATCGTTCTGGTCGATATCACATCAGTACTTCAAAGAGAATTACAAACGTTTTTTTACGTACTTTTTCGTACCATGCAGAGTACTAAGCGTGTGATATTTGATTCCTTGTACAAGGCCATTCTGGCCTCCGTTTTTCTTTCCGTTTGCGCGGCGTGCCTTATTTATCGTTAAGTCGATATCACATCGATACTTCAAAGAAATTACAAACATTTTTTTATACTTTTTTAGTACGTACCCATAGAGTACTAAGCGTGTGATTTTTGATTCCTTGTACAAGGCCATTCTGGCCTCCGTTTTTCTTTCCGTTTGCGCGGCGTGCCTTATTTATCGTTAAAGTCGATATCACATCGATACTTCAAAGAAAATTACAAACGTTTTTTTTTACTTTTTACGTACCATAGAAGTACTAGCGTGTGATATTTGATTCCTTGTACAAGGCCATTACGGCCTCCGTTTTGCTTGCCCGTTTTGCGCGGCGTGCCTTATTTATCGTTAAAGTCGATATCACATCGATACTTCAAAGAAAATTACAAGCGTTTTTTTTATACTTTTTTTTACCCATAGACTACTAGCGTGTGATATTTGATTCCTTGTACAAGGCCATTATGGCCTCCGTTTTCTTGCCGTTTGCGCCGGCGTGCCTTATTTATCGTTCTGGTCAATATCACATCAATACTTCAAAGAGAATTACAAACATTTTTTTACGTACTTTTTTATTACCCATAAAGTACTTAGCGTGTGATTTTGATTCCTTGTACAAGGCCATTACGGCCTCCGTTTTTTTTCCGTTTGTGCGGCGTGCCTTATTTATCGTTAAGTCGATATCACATCGATAATTCAAAGAAAATTACAAACGTTTTTTACATACTTTTTTTCCGTACCCATAGAGTACTTAACTGTGTGATTTTTGATTCCTTGTACAAGGCCATTCTGGCCTCCGTTTTGCTTGCCGTTTGCGCGGCGTGCCTTATTTATCGTTACGTCGATATCACATCGATACTTCAAAGAAAATTACAAACGTTTTTTTTATTACTTTTTTATTACCCATAGACTACTAGCGTGTGATATTTGATTCCTTGTACAAGGCCATTACGGCCTCCGTTTTCTTGCCCGTTTGCGCGGCGTGCCTTATTTATCGTTAAGTCGATATCACATCGATACTTCAAAGAAAATTACAAACATTTTTTTCGTACTTTTTCGTACCCATGAAGTACTTAGCGTGTGATTTTTGATTCTTTGTACAAGGCCATTACGGCCTCCGTTTTGCTTGCCGTTTGTGCGGCGTGCCTTATTTATCGTTACGAGTCGATATCACATCGATACTTCAAAGAAAATTACAAACGTTTTTTTTTACTTTTTTGTACCATAGAGTACTTAGCGTGTGATATTTGATTCCTTGTACAAGGCCATTACGGCCTCCGTTTTGCTTGCCGTTTGCGCGGCGTGCCTTATTTATCGTTAAAGTCGATATCACATCGATACTTCAAAAAAATTACAAACGTTTTTTTCGTACTTTTTACGTACCCATAACTACTAGCGCGTGTGATTTTTGATTCCTTGTACAAGGCCATTACGGCCTCCGTTTTTTCTTTCCGTTTGCGCGGCGTGCCTTATTTATCGTTAAGTCGATATCACGCCGATACTTCAAAGAAAATTACAAACGTTTTTTTTACGTACTTTTTTCGTTACGTACCCATAGAGTACTTAGCGTGTGATTTTTGATTCCTTGTACAAGGCCATTACGGCCTCCGTTTTGCTTGCCGTTTGCGCGGCGTGCCTTATTTATCGTTAAGTCGATATCACATCGATTACTTCAAAGAAAATTACAAACGTTTTTTAGTACTTTTTTTATACCCATAGACTACTAGCGTGTGATATTTGATTCCTTGTACAAGGCCATTACGGCCTCCGTTTTCTTGCCGTTTGCGCGGCGTGCCTTATTTATCGTTAAGTCGATATCACATCGATACTTCAAAAAAATTACAAACATTTTTTTAGTACTTTTTTTACCACCCATAAGTACTTAGCGTGTGATTTTTGATTCCTTGTACAAGGCCATTACGGCCTCCGTTTTGCTTTCCGTTTGCGCGGCGTGCCTTATTTATCGTTAAGTCGATATCACATCGATACTTCAAAAAATTACAAACGTTTTTTTACGTACTTTTTACGTTACCATAGTACTACTAGCGTGTGATATTTGATTCCTTGTACAAGGCCATTACGCCTCCGTTTTGCTTCCCGTTTTGCGCGGCGTGCCTTATTTATCGTTCTGGTCGATATCACATCAGTACTTCAAAGATAATTACAAACGTTTTTTTTTATACTTTTTTTACGTACCCATAGACTACTAGCGTGTGATATTTGATTCCTTGTACAAGGCCATTACGGCCTCCGTTTTGCTTGCCGTTTGCGCGGCGTGCCTTATTTATCGTTACGTCGATATCACATCGATACTTCAAAGAAAATTACAAACGTTTTTTTAGTACTACTTTTTACGTACCCATAGAAGTACTTAGCGTGTGATTTTTTGATTCCTTGTACAAGGCCATTACGGCCTCCGTTTTGCTTTGCCGTTTGCGCGGCGTGCCTTATTTATCGTTAAAGTCGATATCACATCGATACTTCAAAGAAAATTACAAGCGTTTTTTTTATACTTTTTTACGTACCATAGAGTACTAAGCGTGTGATATTTGATTCCTTGTACAAGGCCATTACGGCCTCCGTTTTTTGCTTCCGTTTGCGCGGCGTGCCTTATTTATCGTTAAAGTCGATATCACATCGATACTTCAAAGAAATTACAAACGTTTTTTTTTCGTACTTTTTACGTTACCCATAAGACTACTAGCGTGTGATTTTGATTCCTTGTACAAGGCCATTACGGCCTCCGTTTTTTTGCCCGTTTGCGCGGCGTGCCTTATTTATCGTTAAGTCGATATCACATCGATTACTTCAAAGAAAATTACAAACATTTTTTTACGTACTTTTTCGTACCCATAGAGTACTAGCGTGTGATTTTGATTCCTTGTACAAGGCCATTACGGCCTCCGTTTTGCTTGCCGTTTGTGCGGCGTGCCTTATTTATCGTTAAATCGATATCACATCGATACTTCAAAGAAAATTACAAACGTTTTTTTACGTACTTTTTATTACCATAAGTACTAGCGTGTGATATTTGATTCCTTGTACAAGGCCATTACGGCCTCCGTTTTGCTTGCCGTTTGCGCGGCGTGCCTTATTTATCGTTTAAGTCGATATCACATCGATACTTCAAAGAAAATTACAAGCGTTTTATTTACATACTTTTTACGTACCCATAGACTACTAGCGTGTGATATTTGATTCCTTGTACAAGGCCATTACGGCCTCCGTTTTCTTGCCGTTTGCGCGGCGTGCCTTATTTATCGTTACGAGTCGATATCACATCGATTACTTCAAAGAAAATTACAAACATTTTTTTTCGTACCCATAGAGTACTTAACTGTGTGATTTTTGATTCCTTGTACAAGGCCATTCTGGCCTCCGTTTTTCTTTCCGTTTGCGACGGCGTGCCTTATTTATCGTTAAGTCGATATCACATCGATACTTCAAAGAAAATTACAAACGTTTTTTTCATTACTTTTTTTATTACCCATGAAGTACTTAGCGTGTGATTTTTGATTCCTTGTACAAGGCCATTACGGCCTCCGTTTTGCTGCCGTTTGCGCGGCGTGCCTTATTTATCGTTAAGTCGATATCACATCGATTACTTCAAAGAAAATTACAAGCGTTTTATTTAGTACTTTTTTACGTACCATAGACTACTAGCGTGTGATATTTGATTCCTTGTACAAGGCCATTACGGCCTCCGTTTTCTTGCCCGTTTGCGCGGCGTGCCTTATTTATCGTTAAAGTCGATATCACATCGATACTTCAAAAAAATTACAAACATTTTTTTACTACTTTTTTAGTACCATAAGTACTAGCGTGTGATTTTTGATTCCTTGTACAAGGCCATTCTGGCCTCCGTTTTTCTTGCCGTTTGCGCGGCGTGCCTTATTTATCGTTAAGTCGATATCACATCGATACTTCAAAGAAATTACAAACGTTTTTTTAATTACTTTTTTTTACGTACCCATAAAGTACTTAGCGTGTGATTTTGATTCCTTGTACAAGGCCATTACGGCCTCCGTTTTGCTTACCGTTTGCGCGGCGTGCCTTATTTATCGTTAAATCGATATCACATCGATACTTCAAAGAAAATTACAAACGTTTTTTTACGTACTTTTTTATTACCCATAAACTACTAAGCGTGTGATTTTGATTCCTTGTACAAGGCCATTACGGCCTCCGTTTTGCTTACCCGTTTGCGGCGTGCCTTATTTATCGTTAAATTCGATATCACATCGATACTTCAAAAAAATTACAAACGTTTTTTTATTACTTTTTACGTACCCATAGACTACTAAGCGTGTGATTTTTGATTCCTTGTACAAGGCCATTACGGCCTCCGTTTTGCTTCCGTTTGCGCGGCGTGCCTTATTTATCGTTAAAGTCGATATCACATCGATACTTCAAAGAAAATTACAAACGTTTTTTTACGTACTTTTTTTTACCATAAAGTACTAGCGTGTGATTTTGATTCCTTGTACAAGGCCATTACGGCCTCCGTTTTTCTTGCCGTTTGCGCGGCGTGCCTTATTTATCGTTAAGTCGATATCACATCGATACTTCAAAGAAATTACAAACGTTTTTTTATTACTTTTTTATTACCCCCATAGTACTTAGCGTGTGATTTTGATTCCTTGTACAAGGCCATTACGGCCTCCGTTTTGCTTGCCGTTTGCGCGGCGTGCCTTATTTATCGTTAAGTCGATATCACATCGATAATTCAAAGAGAATTGCAAACGTTTTTTTTGTACTTTTTTTCGTACCATAGAGTACTAAACTGTGTGATATTTGATTCCTTGTACATGCCCATTCTGGCCTCCGTTTTGCTTGCCGTTTGCGCCGGCGTGCCTTATTTATCGTTACGTCGATATCACATCGATACTTCAAAGAAAATTACAAACGTTTTTTTTACGTACTTTTTTTTACCCATGAACTACTAAGCGTGTGATATTTGATTCCTTGTACAAGGCCATTACGGCCTCCGTTTTCTTTCCCGTTTGCGCGGCGTGCCTTATTTATCGTTAAGTCGATATCACATCGATACTTCAAAAAAATTACAAACATTTTTTTATTACTTTTTTATACCCATAGTACTACTAGCGTGTGATTTTTGATTCCTTGTACAAGGCCATTACGGCCTCCGTTTTGCTTTCCGTTTGTGCGGCGTGCCTTATTTATCGTTCTGGTCGATATCACATCAGTAATTCAAAGAGAATTCCAAACGTTTTTTTTGTACTTTTTTCGTACCCATAGAGTACTTAATTGTGTGATATTTGATTCCTTGTACAAGGCCATTACGGCCTCCGTTTTGCTTTGCCGTTTGCGCGGCGTGCCTTATTTATCGTTAAAGTCGATATCACATCGATTACTTCAAAGAAAATTACAAACGTTTTTTTACGTACTTTTTTACCATAGAACTACCTAAGCGTGTGATATTTGATTCCTTGTACAAGGCCATTACGGCCTCCGTTTTCTTTGCCGTTTGCGCGGCGTGCCTTATTTATCGTTACGGTCGATATCACATCGATACTTCAAAAAAATTACAAACATTTTTTTATACTTTTTACGTACCCATAGAGTACTTAGCGTGTGATTTTGATTCCTTGTACAAGGCCATTCTGGCCTCCGTTTTTCTTTCCGTTTGCGCGGCGTGCCTTATTTATCGTTCTGGTCGATATCACATCGATAACTTCAAAGAAAATTACAAACGTTTTTTTTTATTACTTTTTCGTACCCCATAGAGTACTTTTGATTCCTTGTGTGATATTTGATTCCTTGTACAAGGCCATTCTGGCCTCCGTTTTCTTACCGTTTGCGCGGCGTGCCTTATTTATCGTTAAGGTCGATATCACGTCGATTACTTCAAAGAAAATACAAACGTTTTTTACAAACACTTTTTACTTTTTTTATACCATAGAGTACTTAAGCGTGTGATTTTGATTCCTTGTACAAGGCCATTCTGGCCTCCGTTTTGCTTGCCGTTTGTGCCGGCGTGCCTTATTTATCGTTAAGTCGATATCACATCGATAATTCAAAGAAAATTACAAACGTTTTTTTTAGTACTTTTTTATACCCATAAGTACTTAGCGTGTGATATTTGATTCCTTGTACAAGGCCATTACGCCTCCGTTTTGCTTGCCGTTTGCGCGGCGTGCCTTATTTATCGTTAAATTGATATCACATCGATACTTCAAAGAAAATTACAAGCGTTTTTTTTATACTTTTTTTAGTACCCATAGACTACTTAACCGTGTGATATTTGATTCCTTGTACAAGGCCATTCTGGCCTCCGTTTTTCTTGCCGTTTGCGCCGGCGTGCCTTATTTATCGTTCTGGTCGATATCACATCAGTACTTCAAAGAGAATTACAAACATTTTTTTACGTACTTTTTTTACCCATAGAGTACTTAACTGTGTGATTTTTGATTCCTTGTACAAGGCCATTATGGCCTCCGTTTTGCTTGCCGTTTGTGCCGGCGTGCCTTATTTATCGTTAAATTCGATATCACATCGATAATTCAAAGAAAATTACAAACGTTTTTTTAGTACTTTTTACGTACCATATAGAGTACTTAAGCGTGTGATATTTGATTCCTTGTACAAGGCCATTCTGGCCTCCGTTTTGCTTACCGTTTGCGCGGCGTGCCTTATTTATCGTTAAAGTCGATATCACATCGATACTTCAAAGAAAATTACAAACGTTTTTTTTACTTACTTTTTTCGTACCCATAGAACTACTTAAGCGTGTGTGATTTTGATTCCTTGTACAAGGCCATTATGGCCTCCGTTTTGCTTGCCGTTTGTGCCGGCGTGCCTTATTTATCGTTCTGGTCGATATCACATCAGTAATTCAAATAGAATTGCAAACGTTTTTTTTCGTACTTTTTTTTCGTACCCATAGAGTACTTAACTGTGTGATATTTGATTCCTTGTACAAGGCCATTCTGGCCTCCGTTTTTCTTTCCGTTTGCGCGGCGTGCCTTATTTATCGTTAAAGTCGATATCACATCGATACTTCAAAGAAATTACAAACGTTTTTTTAGTACTTTTTCGTACCCATAGAAGTACTAGCGTGTGATTTTTGATTCCTTGTACAAGGCCATTACGGCCTCCGTTTTGCTTTCCGTT